>JAESVK010069368.1:16409-30829 GCA_017140935.1 Hamamelis virginiana
TTAAAGATTCAGACATGTGTTATATTTGTTATTTGAATGCATGATATTGAGTTGACTGCATATGAATTCTTTTCGTTATCAATATTTATTCTTCCTATTATCGATATTTGGAAACCAAATTAGTGATAATAGTAACACTCGTTGAGAGAGACGGTGCCAAAAACCTTCATAAACACTTATGGCGATGAGAGAGGAAAAAGTTTTGTGGGAAAATTGGTATAAAATTATTTCCCAATATATAACATAATATACATTTCTGTCGCTACCAAAAAAACTGCAATGAGAATGTGTAAATTAGAATCACACCCAAAATTCACAACTCATTCGGTATTGGCGGAGTCCTTAATATCGATACGCAGGAGTGGTCATTGAAACCATTAGCCAAATAATAACTTATAAGGCCAAATTAGAATTATCATTAATAGTGGATTTTATATCTTTCATAAAAGTGAGTGGAAAGCTGATTTTATCCATAAAGCAAAATTACAAATTGACAAATTTCGAAAATTGAGATTATGAAGTAAAATGGATGAAATCAGCAAATATATTAGAGAACATATGAAATTTATACTTAATATCTTTGATAATAATAGTAGGTATGAGGTCTTCGGTGGCATTTGCAAGAATTTGGAGGCCAATTTATATAATGCTTTGGAGCTTAATTGACAAATTCCTTAAGTTAGTAAGGAATGATTGTTTTAATTATGTTTCATTTATTGAAATTTTTTAAAAATTTAACTAACACAAACACAATTTGCTTATGTCATCTTCAAGGTAAATAATAAGTTATTGAAAATAAGAGCGAAGATTTATAAACTTTGTCAGAGTCGCAAATAGAGACATTTTTTCCAATGTTTAAGCCTAACATCATTCCTTCGCATCTCTATTATGTAAATTTAAATTTTTCATACTAGTTAGAAGAGAGTCACAGAAATTGACAACTCTTTCCGACGCATAACGCTCCATCTCTATTCTACTATGCACG
Organism: Hamamelis virginiana; assembly: GCA_017140935.1. Classification (NCBI taxonomy): domain Eukaryota; kingdom Viridiplantae; phylum Streptophyta; class Magnoliopsida; order Saxifragales; family Hamamelidaceae; genus Hamamelis; species Hamamelis virginiana. The sequence goes on from JAESVK010069368.1 coordinate 17,395, forward strand.
TCATCCAACGTGGTAGATGAACTAGAAGAAGCTACAGTTGAATCAGATCTATGCTCTCCTTCGCTACTTGATGAATGGGCCAACTGAATTGGAAGCCATTTGATGAAGCCACAACCGTTGGAGCGTTCATTATTCTGAAAATTAAAGTCATTTTAAATAGTATTATAGATATGACCCATAAATTATATATGTATGGTGTAATTTAGTAACTTACATTCGCTTGAGGACATATCCAAAAACGACGACCGATGTTAGTACCTCGTCTAGCCGTTAATACATTGCATTGGCCACTTCCACATGGACACAGTTGCAATTCGTCTACCCACAAGAAGTACTCGCACGAGATTGGGGTTGAATGATCCGTCTGGTTAAACTGAATAAGTATATAGTTAATATCGTAGCCACACAACCTTATAATTCAAAGAATGGAAAAATGATAAATAAAAATTTGTTTATTTAATACCCAAAAAGGACATCGGTAGAATTCACGTCCAGGATTTTTTGTTGTGTTTGACGTGCTTCTCACACAAGGGCCCCGTCCACACCGGCAAATGATACCAACCATCGATTACGCTACTCAAATAGCATGTATACATTTAGTTAATATGAAGATTAAGTATATTCACTTTTTAATAAGGTAAAAAAAAAATATTAAACGATATGCAGATATCTATCTCTTCATTCTTCAATATACGATGCTTACTCCAGAATTTTAAGCAACGTATTTTAATATTTACTGTTTTATTTTAATTCTCACACTGAAGCAACTATCTGAAATGTCATGATAGCAAGTAATATAGAAAATTTGACGAAATACATAAATGCATAAATGAATCTTTAACCATTTTATATCAAATTTGAAAGCATTTTTTAATAATATTTAATATTAAATATTAATACCAAACAATAACATACAACTCACTTGCAAGAAATACATCAATGCATGGTTAACCATTTAATAGCAAATTTGATAACATTTTTGTAAAAATTATAATTTTAAATATAAAGACCAAACAAGAACATACTACTCACTTGCAAGTTTGAACCTTGGCTTCGGTAATGCATTAAGTGATTTGTAAAAATTCACTCCCTATGTGTGTCAATATATACCCATGAAGAAAAAGGTAACTCATTCATTTATGCCCTCAACTCTTTACCTATCTAGTAATTATTACTAGCAACTTCACATGTTGCTACCACTGCTGCTTTCAGAGATTTAAATCACATCTATCTCATATCGATATATCAAATCCCAAAAAGTATACTGTACTTCACTATATTACAAATCAAGTTGTATGTCATTGTATATGACAAAATTTTTTGTCATCTCTGCACTATTCTAGGGTGGAATATAATGACCTTGTTCTCTTCACGGGTATGAATGCAGGACAAGTAGCTTCCATGTTACATAGGCTACTGTGTACACGTGATTTTTATGAGAACACTGTGGGTATTTGAAAAGTGAAATCAATCCACAAGTCCATCAAACTGGTTTCAACTTTAATCACTTTTTAATGTCCTAATAAACTGTTTGTTTATTTCATGTTTGAATAATTTTTTTTACTATAATAGCCCTACTAGAACACCGGAATATAAAATAATTTCCATTTTTATATATACTCCTCAATCATACACATAATTCCCCAAAAATAGTACATAAAGCCCCCATCCAATTCAGAAACGATATTATCCAAAAGAATAAATATTTCTTTTTATATATATATATATATATATTTAAAAATGTATGCATTATAATTTTAAAACTATCTACTAAAAATTGAATGACTTATTTTATTTTAACTCATTCATTATGATTTTCATACCTATATTCACTATATTCCAAGACCCAATAATATGTGAATTTAAATTATAATATTCTAAGGATTATCAATTTTTAAATAATTTGGTTTTAATTTTCTTGGTTTTTTGTTATTACATTATGTAAATAAAACATTTAATATCACCTTTTAAATTATTTGTATGCTCCTAATTGTAAAACATACAATTGATTAAGTCAAATACAGAAATATATAATAAAATTTTATTAATATTATTTTTTTATATTATAAGTGTAATGGATATTTTATTATTTTTTCCTTCATATTTGTATATATTTAGGTAGGGTTGATTTTATATAATTTGAATCGTGGTAGAAACAATTGTAATATTTATGTAAATTTTTTTAATTACATAAGTAAGAGTAAAATCTTAACCAAATAAGAAAGAATTACTAAAACTAAATAGGTAATATAATATAATAATAATATTTAAATATCAATACAAAAATATATATCTATAGTTGTTTAGGTAGATTATTAATGGTTAAAAATAAATATAAAATTGAGAGCAAGATTTGATTTCAATTTAGTTTAGATGAACTTATTAGATATGAAACAATTGTAATATATTTATCTCTCTAACTCTTTAATAATATCCTATTTCTAATTTTATATCCCATAAAACATAATATGGACTCATGGTCTATTGTTTATAAGTGAAATTTTTTCATCGAGAGGGTAGCATTAACCATAATTAATTGGATATAAAATATTTGGATAATTCGATAGTGGGATGATTTGAATAACCCATACAAGAGTATTGTCGATAATTGGATTTTCAATTATCGATAATTGCATGCAATACTAATGCCAATTATTATTATCGATAATAATAAATAGAAATATCGATAATAGCATTGAAAATCACCACCTTTTATCAATATCACAGTTTTGGGGAGGCGTTGGCTTGAAAATTGAATATTATGAAATATGGTAAATTCAAATTATCATATATAAGTGATTAATGCTTTCAATATGACGAGTAATGCATATGGATAATAAGTGAATCTGCAAATATTATAATTTTTGGCAAATTTTTATTTCCTCACTTTTCATATTTCTCATTCCATTATCGATAATAGCATGCATATGACGGGTTTTAATTTAAAATTAGTAAATGATGTATAAAAAATAAAAATTTAATGGTTTTACTTTAAATTATATTTAATTCCTCAACTATAAATTAGTTAAACGTCATATTATGTATTAATTTTGATTATTTAACTCAATAATTTCAAATCAAACATTTTAATAATTATTATTTGGAATTATAGTGTGAAATAATAAAAACTATTAACGATAAATGGAACCCAAATTTCCTTACAGTCGAGGAGAGTAACGTTGGCAAGTATCGATAACGTGGCATTGCTATCGATAATATCGATAATGATGAGGAAGTGAGGAGAGTCAATTATCGATAATTATCGATAATGCTGTGAGAGTACCGTCTCATGTGGGTAAAGGCACGGGAGAATGAGATTGTGTTAGTTTGAGGAAATTAATTCCCAAACTAACCTATTTACATTTATCACGTAACCGACATAGCGCCCGCAACTTCAGACGTTTCTTTTAATCTGAGCCGTTTCTCCAACCTGATTTCGGGATTGACGGAGTCGCTCATGAGCGACGTCCCTCAGGATATCCGCACTCTATATATATATATATATATATATAAACATATACAAATATATATATATATATATATATATTTGGGGATATAATTATATTGTTTAAATAAGGGTAGTTTGGTAATTATATTGATTTTGTTGAGAACCTTGATGGTCCAAACAAACAAAGGTCGGGCATTCCCAGGCTTCAGATTCCTAGCCCGCGTACCAAACGCAACCAAAGGCTTTGCAATTAGATCTGAGTGGAGATCCTATTTGGTAATATCATGTCTTTATTCTTTTTTCCCTCTCACGAAAACTCATCTTGAGAAATAAACTTTTTAAAAACTACCTATGGTTGGTTTTTTAAGGTTGGTTTTTTTGAGAGGGGATAGGGAGTGGGTAAAAAGGATCCCCACTCATCAGACTATATGTTTGTGTAAGCTGCTGCTCGAGTTATCAGCGTAACGGGCACTACTACATAAATTTATTAGGCTAGGCATAGCTTAGGCTCCTTTTTTATAAGAATCAAACATATATTGATGAATTTATTAGTGAGTGATTGCCACACAATCATGGTCTATATCTTGGGTCTGCTAAGCTTTATTATGTCATATAAGTATGTAATAATGTTAGTTTAAATCAATTTCAAATAGTAATGTTAAATTTTATCTTTTGTAGGAAATCAGCTCAAGTGCATGGATGTACGGGCATTCGAGAAAGGATAGCTGTTTGAGGATGGATTTTGGAAAATATTTCAAGGGCAAAAAGCATCAGCAATAAGTGTAGAAGTGAAGAGAAGCAGCAGTGCAGCTTTACTTAGAAGAAATTGGCTATCGATATAACTTCTATAGATAGACCCATGTCTATCGATAGACCTTATATCGATAGCTAATTCCATTGATAGCCTCCAGCTTCCATCGATAGAAAATAGCCTTTTTTACTTTGAGTTAGAGAATAAATTTAAGTCTATCGATAGATCAAGGATCGCTATCGATAGACCCTTTTCTATCGATAGAGAGCTCGAACTATGTCAGATTTTGTTAGGTTTTATGGGGAATTAACTGTATCTAATGGGCATTTTTGTTCTTTCACTTGTACTTCTATAACTAAACAATGATGTAACCCTATAAAAGAATTTTTCATTATTCTATAATAGTTTTACCAATTTTATCATTTTCTATTCTTTCTCTCTCTAGGATTTAGCCATTCCACACTTCACTCATTCACCACCATAGCCAAAAGCTTAGGGATTCATGGAAGAAAGAGAAGCATCTCTACACTTCATGGCCAACTAAGTTAGAAGATTGGGTGGGATGAAGTTTGATTAAGTTTGTATGTTTGGACTCTAGTGCTTTATGTGATTGCATAGTTTGTGAGATTATTGTTAATCCTTGCTTTATTGTTAAATCTTGAGTAATATGATTGTATTTCTGTGATTGCAATTATATTATCTATGCAATGGTGGTTAATTGATGTAAATGTTAGATCTGGCATACTTAGACCTCATTAAGATGGATTGTGCATTCCTTGTATGACAATCCATGCCTTTTAAGGATAAGGATGCTAACTCCACCATTTATTATATTCTTGGTGACTCCTTATTGTAGATGGAAGAACCACTATACATAAATGCTAGGAAATGTTTATTTACATGATTCAATTATATAAAATGGTTTTCAAATGGATTCCTTAACCCAAGTTATTTTCCTATCATCAGTTAAATCTTTCTTAATTATTGTCATTAGTTAAATATTTTGCTTCAAATTAAGTGAAGCCCAAATCACCAACAAACCAATTTTGAGATCATTCTTTAGATAGGGCTAGATTCATGCACATTTCTTTTATCTCGTGATTAGTTCCTTATGAATCGATACTCGTGCTTATTGTATTCCTACGAATTGAGGTTAACATGTGATTTTAAATAAATTTATAAATCTTAGTCACGATTGGGAATAACCTCCTTAATTAGGAGTGATCAAATTTTTGGCGCCGTTGCCGGGGAACTAAGTAACGGTTAAGGAAATTTGAGTGAATTTAATTCTAGTTGTAGCTATGATTTTGCTTTTAGTTTATTATTTTTTGTTATTTTTGATACTCCTGCTTTGATTTCAGGATTGCTTATTTGTCCTTCTAAATCTTACGCGCTTAAAAAGCCAATAATGCTAAATTGCTAAAAAATCGCTTTAATTAGATGCCAAAGATTTGGAAAGGACCGCATAAAGAATAGCAATCGGGAACGTGATTGCTTCACAATCATGCTTCATTTTTCAGTATTTAGATGTTGATTTTTGAGGAATTTACACCATGAATGCTTTGATTTAGTTAGTTTTGTTCTTATAGTGTGTTTTTGCTTTTGTACATTATTTTCGCACAAATCCGGATTTTTTAAAGCTGTGAAGAGATGATCGTCGGATTTCTCGCATGGTAAGAGTTGCTTGAAGGATGGAAGAATGTCATGGTGTTTTGGAAGCAAGAAAGAAGCTCAAAATGGAGAAAATTTGGAAAATCAAGTTAGGCCTATTGATAGGGTGGTGACCCTTATCGACGGGGTCACACCTTAGTCTTAATTTCTTCACATTTTTCATTACTACAAGCCTATCCTATCGATAGGATGTCACCACTATCGATAGGATTGTGACCTCTATCGATAGGATGGTAAGCCTATCGATAGGATTCATTCTCAGGTGGAATTTCCTGCAAGCTGCAATTAGACCCTATCGATAGGGTCACCAAGCCTATCGATAGGGTAGTGTCCGGTCAGTTTCCTAGTTGGAAAAAATCTCACTTTTTGGCAACTTTTGTAAAGGGTATTGTGGGTGATCTGGTTGTAGGGTTTCTTAAACCTATTTAAGCATTCTTTTGAGACTTTGAAGGGGTTGGCTAAACCTAGTACACCTGCTTTCTCTTGGATTCCACATTCTCTCTTCTCTCACCTTGTATTTTGGATGCACAAGCTTGAAATGGACGTCACCGGCGTATTATCTCCAATCATGATAGGCTAAACCCCGATCTTGGGTACTAGATTAAACTTTTTCTGTAATTTATTAAATGTTTTGATTTGGATTGGGTCTTTTACTTAGTTTGTGATGATTGTACAACTTTTGGGAGATTTCTTTCCATGCAATCCATTTAATTAATGATATTTTTCTATTCAATGCAATTGTTTTCTGTGATTTCAATTACATTAGTTGTGCAATGGTTTTAATCAAACATGCCTGCATGAATTTAGTTCACTCATGCCTTACTTGAATAGGTTGTGCATGCTTTGCTTGACAAATTATGCCTCGTTTGGATGGATTGTACCAAGTTCGTATTCGCATGCTATTCTTGATGGTTTATTCTTGTAGTTTAAGTCATCATCTATCATAAAAGACTGTAAACCCTAATTCAAGTCAATCGTTTTATACTTTCATTAGTTTAAACAACACTCGACCATTAAAGATAGTTTTTTTAACCGGAACTGAACTCGCTTGATTTCTCATAACTTAGCCTATAGTCTCTGTGGACGATACCCATGCATAATCACTTTTTTTAATGAATTGAGGTTACAGCATGAGTTCTCTATAAATTTAAATCTTGATTGTTAATAAGGAATAACCTCCCTTGTTTGGCACGATCACGGGGGATGACTTGACCTGGAGGAAGATGAAGATAGAAGAAAAAAAAGGAGCGATGGAAAGAAAAAGGCAGTTTTGTCACTAATAAAAATAAAAATTTAAAAATAGGACCTTAGGCAACAAAATTTTTTTAATTAGGACTTTTTAAAGAAAAAAAAAAAGTTAGGGAGAACGCTATGTAATATGCAACTTTAAAATTGGACTTTTGGCCAAAAAGCCTTTTATTATTAGGGAGAATTGGCCAAAGATCCTTATTTAAAACGTTTTCATGCCAAAAGTCCTCTCAAAAGATCTTTCATGCCAAAAGGACTTTTGGCATAAATTTGACAAAAATACCCCTCCTTCTCCAAACAACCATCAACGCCACCAACACCCCAATCTAGAATTCACTATGCCGGAACCCGAGTTCACTATGTCGGACCGTTGAGTTCACTGTGCCGAAATTGCAGCTTACTATGCCGGAAATCCATTTCACTATACCTGAAAATGCATTTCACTATGCCAAAAAAAAAAAAAAATTCCTTTTTTGTCCTACATTTTCCCAACAATCAAAAAAAAAAAAAAAAAAATTTCTTGTTCATACAGTTTTCTAGTAGTTGACAACCTCCGGTGAAGACATGATATTTTCAACAATACATTGCTTGCGATTTTCAACAACACATTTTCATATTTTTAATGGAACATTAAGGGGAAGAAAATACAGAAAATTGCACATTGAAGACATCATGACATAAAGAAATGAGATAAAATAGAGAAATAGGCGTACATTAGAAGAAAAAAAAAAGCATAAACGAGACAGAAAGAAAAGGAAGCTGCCATGCCGTCAGGAACTCGCTGGATCTACTTCCATACTGTCGGAACTCACTGGATCTGCAACAACGACATCGAGGGAGCTTGATCGTTGAGGAGCCACCACACACAGCCATGGATTTGTAGAGATCGGTGAAATTAATCACTTACATTCCAGCAATATTCTGGCATGTTGTTGTGCTATTGTGGTAGATCTAATATTCAAGAGAAAATGTTGAATAAAAAAAGAGATCCCTGGAGAGCCTCCTACAGATCCCCGTGTCAACCTGGCTTTGGAACCACTTATTGCCTCTTCTCTCATCCTTTACGGGATCTATTGCCATAGACAAACCCAACTCTTTTGAATCCTCCCTACCAGCATGATTTTTTCAGCTCAGATATGTAGAATAGGCAAATCCACTAGTTGATCCAATGAAAGGCATCAATCCCGAAGATGAACGAAGTGTGCAGACTGGAGAATGGTTCATATTTACGCCGAAAATGGAGCTCAGAACATCGCCGGGGACAGAGCTTTCCGGCGTTCTTTTGCCTCTCTTCTGTTCCTCTCATGTAAGTGAGAAATAGTGTGGTATAGGCAATTCCTTCACTCAAAATATATATATGTTAAAAACTGGACCTTAGACAATAAAATTCTTTTTAATAGGACTCTAGCCAATAAAAATCCTAAATGAGGACTTTAATCAAGAGAGGTTCCTAAAATATGACTTTTGGACAAATTTTCCTTATTATTATAGTATGTTCTTTGTAACAAGTGTTCGATAAATGATTAAATTCTTACTCTAAATTGAAAATTTTGGCTTTTGTTTTTTTTTTTTTTTTTTTTTTTTTTTGTTCGTCATCTTTATTCAAGCCCTAATCAAGAAGAATAAACATCTCTAACAAGTAACAATTACATACGTCTTTCAATAATTATTCACCATTTTGTGAAGAAGTCACTGAATATGGCCGTCTTTTATTAATTCTTACTTCACTCTTGAACGGTATCGGGACCACCACACTCACCTTCCATCTTATCTTTCTCGCAACAATATCCTAACCTAAAGTATCATTATTCATATCACTAATTTCATTAATTTGGCCATTCATCGTATCACTAATTTATCACGCTTATTCATCTATCAATTTTCCAATAGGATATATATAGTCAATTGACTACGTAGGCTGATTTTTAACATCATATAAATGTTTAATGACTTGTATATTCTGCACCGAAGCTATTCACCTGAGGGGAAAAATCCAAAAAAAATAAAAGCATGAAAACTATATGATCAAACTCATTGAATCATGCTTATTTTTACATAGCTAATTTCTTGGCATGTGCAGAGTTGAGAGATAAAGATATATACACACACACACACACACACACACACACACACACACACAGATATATTTTGGAAAAGCAAGCTAGGCCTATCGATAGGGTCACACCTCAATCTCAATTTTTGCACATTTTTCATTACTGCAAGCATATCCTATCGAGAGGATGTCACCGCTATCGATAGGGTGGTGACCTCAATCGATAAGGATGGTGAGCCTATCGATAGGATTCATTCTCTACTGGAATTTCCTGCAAGCTGCAATAAGACCCTATCGATAGAGTCACCAAGCCTATCGATAGGGTAGTGTCCAGGCAATTTCCTAGGGTTTGTGGAGGATCTGCTTTTTGGAAATTTCCTAGGGTTTGTGGGTCACCAAGCCTATTGGGAAAAATATCACTTTTTGGCAACTTTTGTAAAGGGGATTGTGGGGGATCTGCTTGTAGGGTTTCCTAAACCTATTTAAGCATTCTTTTGAGACTTTGAAGGGGTTGGCTAGACCTAGTACACCTTCTCTCTCTTGGATTTCACATTCTCTCTCCTCTCTCCTTGGATTTTGGACGCACAAGCTTGAAATGGACGTCACTAGCGTATCATCTCCGATCATGAGCGGCTAAACTCCGATCTTGGGGTATTAAATGAAGCTTTTTCTGTAATTTATTATATGGTTTGATTTGGATTGGGTCTTTTACTTAGTTTGTGATACTTGTACAACTTTTGGGAGATTTCTTTCCATGCAATCTGTTTAATTAATGATATATTTATTCAATGCAATTATTTTCTGTGATTTCAATTACATTAGTTGTGCAATGGTTTTAATCGAACATGCCTGTATAAATTTAGTTCACTCATGCCTTACTTGGATAGGTTATGCATGCTTTGCTTGACAAGTTATGCCTCATTTGGATGGATTGTACTAAGTTCGTATTCGCATGCTATTCTTGATGGTTTATTCTTGTAGTTTAAGTCATCAACTATCATAAACAACTGTAAACCATAATTCAAGTCAACATATGGTAAATAAACGATCAAGTGGATTCGAAATACCCAAGGCTTTTTATTACTGATTTTTCTCTCATCAACCAACCATTTTACTAGTTTTACCTTAATTAGTTTAAACAATTACTCAATCATTAAAGATCATTGTTTTAACTAGATTGAACTCATTAGATTGCTCATAACTTAGCCTTTAGTCTCTATGAACGATATCCGTGCTTAATTGAGTTTACAACGAATTGAGGTTACAACACGAGTTCTTTATAAATTTAAATATTGATTGTTAATAAGGAATAACCTTCCTTGTTTGGCACGATGAGAACGAGGGGAGTTTTCTTCAACTTTTGTTATTTCCTTTTAAAGTTCTTGCATATTCATTCATTTGCATTCTTTTTTTTTTTTTCATCTTGTGGGGGGTAATGCATGCACAGTAAACGATCTTTGTCATTAGAGTTACAACCATTAGACTCAAACCCTAGAAAGCACTTTGAGGGCTGTTAGAGCTTCTCTCAGACATACTCAAGAGGCCAAACCTATACCTAACTCCACCGTGGGGGATGCGAATGCCAACAATAATGGGGACACCTGTGAATAGTTTGCCAGCCCCACAAGGTCAAAGGACCTTTAGGGATCACTTTATGCCCAACAGTTTTACACCACCTTCTTGCATCCAAACTTCTAACTTGAAAAACCTCATTTATGAGATCAATCATGCCACAATTCAAATGCTTCCCACTTTCTATGGGTTAGAGAGGGAGAATCCTTATGACCATTTGATTGAATTTTTGGGGATCTGCTCCACAATTAGAATTCAAGGTTTCCCTTTAGACTCACTAAAGCTTTTCCTATTTTCCTTCTCTTTGAAGGGCAGGGCTAAGCGCTTGATTCATTTCCTTCAAACTCCCGATCTCATAAATACTTGGGATCAATTGCAAAGACTCTTCTTAACTATATTTTATTCGGTAGGAAAGACGCATCAAATGCGACAAGGTATAACTCACTTTGCCCAACATGAAGGGAAGTCATTTCATGAGGCATGGGAACGAATAAAAGAATTACTGAGGCTATGCCCACATCATGATGTGCCAAGATGGAAAATTATTGAATCATTCTTTAGGGGGTTAGGAAAAAGAGATAGACAAATGGTAAAAAGGGCATGTGGAGGAGCAATATTGAGAAAGATTGAAGAAGAGATGTGGGAGCTGTTTGAAATTTTCAGCGAAGATTCTTTTCACATGGCTTCTATAACCCAAGACAATAGAAATGACCTCACTCCCAATAATCCTCCCAAGAATGGTGGTATTTATGAAGTAGATCAACAGGTTTTAGTGCACAAGCAAGTAGAAGTGCTATCTCAAAAGCTTGATCAATTAATAGTTGCCCAAGAGCAATTCTCGAAGGCCTCAGTTAAACCAGTTAGCTCTGTGTGTAGCACTTGCACCCCATGACACTTTTTTTTTGTCCTATGGCGAGGCAATACCGAGAATTTATCCAAGAGTAGGTCAATGCTGCTTAAGGATATACCCAACCTAGGAATGATCCTTTTTCAAACACATACAATCCTGGGTGGAAAAGCCATCCCAATTTGCAATGGTGAAACCAACCTCAAAGAGTAGGAAATCTAGTTCAATATATGCGACCTAATTTTGGTGGCAATTCTAGTGGTGTTCTGCCATATTGGCCACCTCATGTGCAATCTCAATTCCAAAATTATAATGTCTCTTCACTACCTCAACCTCACAACATAATCAGACTGTGAGTCAGCCACAACCACCACAACCCCAAAGAACACCAGTAGATAGTAATAAGCCTCAAATTCCTATCATAATAAGTAGACCGCTTCTAGTGACTGCGAATGCAGTCCTTTATTGTAGGATTAGCATCATGGAGGTGTCATTTGGGAATATGAAGGCAAAGCTGTAAGTGTATCATGCAGTTAATTATCCTCATAAACTTTGAGGAATGTTCTTATGTAGATATCATTGATGAGGTAGTAGGTGAAGCTTTACCATTTATTATTCCGGAAGACCCCTTGGAAGAATTCCAATCCCATTTTAATTTCGAAAAGTTTGATATTCATCCGTCCATTGTAGAGGTGAATCACAAGTTAGATTCTGTTTCGAGTGTCGACAACCTCTCTTGGATGCTTAAGGTTGAACCCCTACCCCCTCATGCTAGTACTCCTAGGCCCACTTCTTTTGAGTTCCCACCACAGCTTGAGTTGAAGCCTTTACCAGCTAATCTTAAGTACACATACCTTGGACCCAATGAATCTATTCCTGTTATTATTTATTCTCAGTTGACTAAGGAGCAGGAGAGTAAACTTATGAAGGTTTTAGGGGAATATAAACATGCTGAAAGAATGTGCGCATGGAGGATTCGCAGCAGAAGACATACAACGAAACTTTTGTAAAATAGAAATCCAACCATTCACATTCCAGCAGGAGTTCGATTCAAGCATAGGATCATAAATAAACATCAAGAACAATATTTAAACAAATTAAATACACTTACTTGATTGCTTTTTGTCGAAACCTCGAATCGCATCCAAGCTCCAAAAGTATGAAGCCTCCAACGGTATCCACACGAACTCAAGACTCCTTAAGCTTCTTGCTTTTGATCAACTCTTGAACAAAGCAAGGTGGAGACGGAGAGGGAAGCTATTCACGGCCAAGGGGCAGCCTCTAGGTCACGGCCACCATGGGTTGTGTTGAGATGATAGCCTCCTCTTCATTTTTAGGTTGAATGGACTTAGTGCTAGCATGCACTCATTCCTTTGTATTTATAGCAAATACTAGGGTTTCTAATTTTTGCAACTTAGTCCTCCTTAATTAACTATTAATTAAAGAGACTCCTTAAGTTCCATGAATTAGAAACTTACCCCTCTCTTAACTTAAAGAACTCACTTGTGTCCTATTGTATGTGACCCATTAGGTTCACCCCAACTATGAATAGGGACATCTCAATGTCTCCTAAAATAGAAACTTTATATTTCAAGGTTCAATTGGAATGATTCCAATTATGCCCCCATTGCTAACACTTTACCCATAAGCTTTCACTGGTCATGAGTGACGTCTAGCAATGTGTTATGATGTGCCCTAGGTGTGGGTGAAGAGTAGAACTATGTGAACCCTTCATGTTACTTAATCTTTCATCTCCCAATGTCACTGTTAAGGTAATTGGGCATGGTTATTAAGTCAAAACCCTATCTTAACAACTTGTTATATGTTCTACAAAATATAATTCTC
>JAESVK010069369.1:927-11952 GCA_017140935.1 Hamamelis virginiana
CTCCTTAAAAATCTTTTGAACCCAACTAATTAGGCGCCAAATTAACCAGAACCCATGGCTTCCACTTCAACATCCTCATTATCTCTTCAAACCATTAATGGCCGGAAAACAAGCTTCCCGTCCTCGTCTCCGGCGACAAAACAACCAATCCACTCAAATATAATAAGTTTTTCATTTTCATTACCTGTAAATAAAATTATACGTGTAAAATCATCAAGCACAGCAAAGTATAATGAAGCAGTGGTGGTGGATGAAGAAATGGACAAGATTAGGAGGCTCCAAAATGGGTCAGATGTACGTGGAGTTGCACTGGAAGGTGAGAAGGGAAGAACGGTGGATCTGACGGCGCCGGCCGTGGAAGCAATTGCAGAGAGTTTTGGTGAGTGGGTAATTAGTGGATTGGAGAGGGAATTACAGGGGCCGCTGGTGAAAGATGTGAAGGTGTCTCTTGGACGTGACCCGCGAATCTCAGGTGCATCGTTGAGTGTAGGTGTGTTTGCTGGTCTTGCTCGTGCTGGTTGTTTGGTGTTTGATATGGGACTTGCTACAACGCCTGCTTGTTTTATGAGTACATTGCTGCCTCCGTTTGCTTATGAAGCTTCCATTATGGTACTTCAGAATCTCCTCTAATTTTGACTGTACTTAGCAATTTTTTTTTTTTGAATTTAATTATAAATGCTATAGTACGTACCAGAGATTTTAACCCAAAACTAAGAACTATCTTGACTTGTCTTGCTTTGAGTGGTGTGTATGAAAAAGATGGAATTGATTTGATTTCGGTGGTTTTTAATTTCGGGTTAAAGTATCTGGTGTTATAGTATTATTGTATTTTTTTTTTTTTGGTGAGATTCATTTCCTAATAAATGATGAGGAGAGTGTCAAACTTCCTAGCAAACCAGTGTGATCTACTGTTTTATTTGTATTTCTTCCATTTCATGCATGTGACAGTTAATTATGTAGCATCCTCATTCCTTAATTAACATCTTAATTTTATAAAAAACATTTTGATGATAAGTGACTTGATGTTGTGACTTGATGTTGTGTGTCATATCGATCAATTACTATATTGAATGAGAAAGCACTATATACTGATGTATACATAGCATGTCTGTTTGGTCTTTAATTCCCCATTAACATTTTCTTCTCTGTCATTTACTCATTTTCACCTTATTTTGAAACTATGTGGCACCATGACACTGACTCAACTAGTTAATTTAAATTAATTTCTTTAATATTTTTGTGTATTAAAATATCTATATTTTATCTATATAAATTTAATTGAAACGGAACTTTTAAAATCATTTAATTAAAATAATTTTTTAATATAATTATAATTTATTAGATGATAACTTGTCCGAATTTACGATAGTGTGTAGAGAAAGAGAGAGAGAGAGAGAGAGAGAGAGCTGGGAATTAGGTTGCAGTTTCATTTAGTCATTTTTGCAAAAACTTGAGCCACATTACTATATATAAAATGATAGAGGTGGAATATATATGTTGTGGTGCAGATGACGGCATCTCACTTGCCCTACACACGTAATGGTCTCAAATTTTTCACTAGGAAAGGGGGGCTGACGTCGCCGGAGGTGGAGGAGATATGCGACAAAGCTGCTCGGAAGTATGCGAATAGGCTCGCAAAAGTATCAACCACCCTGCCCGTTCTTCCCACAAAAGTTGATTTTATGAGCGCTTACACAAACCACCTCCGAGATATCATCAAGGAGAGAGTCAACCATCCCTTGCATTATGACACTCCCCTCAAAGGATTTCAGGTTCTTTCCTCAATTCTCACTCAATTAATATATTTTTCCTTTCTACCTTTCCACGCAGAATCATGAATTAATGGTGTCTGGCATTTTGCATATGTTTCGGTGGAAGTAAACCCAACATTTTGCATATGTTTGATCCGTACCAAAATCGAATATTGTGAATTTGTTTGGTTGGATTCCACTAAACATATATAAAATTTTCTGATTTGTAATCAATCAAACATTCTGCGGTTTTTCAAATAAAAAAAAAAAAAAGTAAAAGCAAAAAACTTAAAAAAAATACACATTCTCACTGTTCTCTTCATCTTGGAGTTTCGTTTTGACCTATTTCACTGTAAAATTACCCTTAAATTAAAACAAAACCACAATATAGATAAGTTATATGAGATTGTAAGAAATGAGAAATGAGAAAAGTTGGGAGAGAAGATGGGTAGGAGAAGCAAATTGAGAAGAGATGATTTTTGTTGGGATGTGGAAACAAATTAGATTAGGGCATAAATTGTGTTGGGGTTATTTTGGAAAACTTTTGAATTTTTTTTACAAAGTATTGAAATTTAGATACAAATCAAGTTTAGAAACAAAATTTTGGAGTTGCAATAACCCACCCATATTTTAGATATGATTCATAATTAGAATTACAATGGGTCTAATAGTCGGTGAAAAGTATACGCCGTTGATAATAACGGCCTCACTTATGTGGTCTAATCCAGTTCTGGCCCATCATTTGGGCCCTCAAGAATGGTCGGACTACGCGAAAAGCCCAAGAATACAATGGTACAGTGAAAGTTGTGAAAATATAGTGATGCAAGTGCACTTTTTTTTGCACAGATAATTGTAAATGCTGGAAATGGGTCAGGTGGTTTCTTCACATGGGATGTATTAGACAAGCTTGGTGCAGACACATTTGGGTCTCTACACCTCAAACCAGATGGAATGTTCCCCAACCATATTCCAAACCCTGAGGACAAAACTGCCATGGCCCTAACAAGAGCTGCAGTACTTGAAAACACCGCTGATCTAGGCATTGTTTTCGATACCGATGTCGACCGCAGTGGTGTTGTTGACAATGCAGGTAACCCAATCAATGGTGATAAGCTCATTGCTCTCATGGCTGCCATTGTATTGAAGGAACATCCTGGAACAACCATTGTTACTGATGCTCGTACAAGTATGGCTCTTACCAGATTTATTACTGATAGAGGAGGTCATCACTGTTTGTATCGTGTTGGGTACAGAAATGTTATTGATAAGGGTGTTCACCTTAATAAGGATGGAGTTGAGGCACATCTCATGATGGAAACTTCTGGTCATGGTGCTCTTAAAGAGAATCATTTCCTCGATGATGGTTTGTTTTCATTTTCATTTCATTTATTTGTTTTTTTTCTAACGGACTGCCATTTGTTGTTGTCATCTACAAGACTTAATTTGTGTAACTTCTAACTGTTTTCTATAGGGGCTTACATGGTAGTAAAAATCATCATTGAATTGGTACGCATGAAGCTTGAGGGATCGAATGAAGGGTTTGGTAGTCTCATAAAAGATCTTGAAGAACCATTAGAATCCGTAGAGCTAAGGATGAACATCGTCTCCGAGCCCAGAAATGCAAAGGCTAAAGGTGCTGAGGCAATCGAAACATTCCGAAATTACATTGAGGTACTTAACCATAGCGTGCAATTAAATATATTATTATATATGTGAAATCATCGCTGATTTTATTGAAGTCAGCAAACAATCTATAACCATTAGATCCAAGTCATGGAATGAAATCCAACGGTCATAAAGTATTTGCTGATTTTATTAAAGTCAAAATTTGCTGATGGAATCATTACTCTGTGTATATATATATATATATATATATTTGCATGATCATGATTGGATTTTAGCTATACCAACTACTTATTTGCTTGTAGGAGGGAAGGCTAAAAGGGTGGGAGTTGGACTCATGTGGAGACTGTTGGGTGAGTGAAGGCTGCCTTGTAGACTCAAACGACACTCCAGCTGCCGTAGACGCACACATGTACAGGTGAAATATAGTAGTATTATTTTTTGTGATGACAACATCCTATTATGTGAATCCCATCATTATTTTGGATGGGACAATTCTATTTATCCTTTCTTTTGTCATCCCTTTTTGTATTTTCTAGTGCATATGACCAATTAAGAATGACTATTTTGAGAAACCGACGGTTGAATTTGATGTTCTACTTATATATATCATGAATGCAAAAAATTACATGGATCCAACAATCAGTTTTTCAAAAAATAGATTATGACAATTTTTCACATTTTTTTCATTATTGTTTACAATTTTTTTCAAAATTACAAAACCAACCGTCAGATCAATGTGATTTTTTGCATTCATGATAAGTATAAGTGGAATATCAAACCAACGGTCAGTTTCTCAAAATAGTTGTTCCAAATTGGTCAGATACACTAGGAAGGACAAAGAGGGAGGACAAAAAGGGACGACGAATGAAATTTTCCTTTTAGACCCTACTGTTATTTTTAATTGTTTAAAATGAAAATCTCATTACTTTTTACAGTCTCTCATGCTAGATGAACTCAAATTTTTATAACAATAAATTCTTCCTTTAATTTTTGAATTTTGGTATAGAAAGTTGAGTACATATTAATAGTGCTTCAAATTTAGGGCCAAAGTTTCGGATGAAGAACATGGACAGCATGGTTGGGTACACCTTCGCCAGAGCATTCACAATCCAAATATTGCCGTTAATATGCAGTCATCGGTGCCCGGTGGCTGCCTAACCATGACAAGAGTTCTTAGAGATGAGTATGCACCATTTGCCCAATTGAGGTCTACGTGACCATAGCATTCATTTTTCAAAACTGTACGTCTCTTAATTAAATATTTTATATATGTTAATTAATTCTTTGCAGGTTTCTAATGGCAAGTGGAATGGACAGAATCCTTGACATTACACAGATTGATAGGTACGCAAAAAGTGGATATTTAGGCTAAGATATATGCTATCGATCTCCACTGGAAATCGACAGGACCGAATGAGATTTAATTAATATAACAACACAGATCATTTTGTGTCCAACAATTTGGTTGGGACTAATGTACATTTAAAATGTATATACATACCATCTTTGAAACTAATTAAGAGCAAGTAAATTTCTTCATATATATATATATATACCTGTAAGGAATTATAATCTTGGTGCTATTTTAAATTGTACTAAAACTTTTCTTAATTTCTTATTAATCAGTTATGATCGACAAAGTAAAGAGTTTTAAGGCACTGAGGAGAAATATTGTCTTTTGTGTAATTCACGGGCCGGCCTAAGTGTTCTTTCATCAGGTCCGGAAATGAGGGAAAAAATTAATTTGCCCTGCTCCAATGGTGTGCCATCGCTCATGCAATGGCACACCATTGAGCTGTCAAAGCCAAATTTTGGCATTGGCACCCAAAACAGCAGCTCCAATGGTGGTGCCATTGCTCATGCCAAATTTTGGCTTTGGCAGCCCAAGCTGCCAAATTTAGGGGTGAGAATGACAGCTGTCATTTGAGTCACATTAGCTTTCCCACCACTCCAGCTAACTCCAACTTCCAAAATGACAAAATACCCCCAATGATTGTGTTTGGCAGCCAAGAAAATTAAAGAAAAAAAAATCACAAATGAAATTATATCGAGCAATTTATACCGAGCAACTTCACAAATTTATATTAAAAAAAAATCTAGCTTGATCACAGAGGCATTAGGTATAGAGAAAATAAAAAAATCTAGCTTGATCAAATTAACAAAGGCATTAGGTATAGAGAAAATAAATAAATAGAAACCCTAATTGTTCTTTGCTTCATTCTCTCAGCAAAGGAAAAATAATTCTAACTATAAACAAAACAGAAATCAAATGAACAAAAACCCTAACTTACCGAAAAGCATCCAATCTGAGTTCGAGAGGGTTGTGAACGTGGACTCTTATCGAGTGAGAGGGAAGGCTTTGTCTCGGATTTCCAGGTTTCACCAGCAGCGGTTGCCACAAACCTTGCCACCGATCATGGCCCCTTGAGGTTTCACACTGTGAGAGAGAGAGAGAGACAGAGAGAGAGAGAGAGAGAGAGATTTTATTATTATTAATTTAATAATCTTTAACAACTTTTTATTTTTATTTTTGACTTGATTTAAATATATTTTGCACATTGTAAGATTAGCTGCGTATCATATTTTGAAAATCGCCCATTGGATAAAATATTCATCATATGACTATCATGGGTGCCAAAAATCACGGTGATCCAACGGTCAGTTTTCGAAAAAACTAACTGCAAAATTATGATATTTCGAAGAACAAAGAAATCAAAGTTTTGTAGTTAGATTTTTCGAAAACCGACCGTTGGATCACCGTGATTTTTGGTAGCCACGACAATCATAAGATGGATATTTTATCCAATAGTCGATTTTTCAAAATATGATATGCAATTGACTCTATGGAAGTGCAAAATATAATAAATTGAAGTCAAAATTAAGTATTGTCAGGTGCACCTAATGCAAAATGCATCAGGTGCCCGCTTGTACAGCCACTTGAGGTAAAATTTTTGGAAAACTGATCGTTGGATTAGATACCTCTATCATGTATGTCATCCCTGCAAAAAATCACATTGATCCAACGGTTGGTTTCCCATCAAAGCCAAAGCCAAAACCCAAAAAAAAAATCACTTTTTCATTCCGAGGAAAAAAAATCATTTTTTCAATAATTATTAAGTTATTAAATTAAGATAAAAAATTAATTAATTATTTTAAAATAATAATTTTTTTCATTACAAGGAATAAAAAATATTTAATATGTTCTTATAAATAAATTTTGAAAATTAGTTGGAAGTTAGTTGGAACATGAGGGTAAATATGTCAAATAGATGAGAAGTGCCAAAATTTGACACTTATGCATTGGAGCACCTTGGTTCTATAACTAGGAAATGACATTAGTTGGTGCTATTTGGAGTGCCAAAATTTGACTTTGGCACCTCAAATGACACTTTTGCATTGGAGATGCTCTTATCATTTGCTAATAAGGAAAGCTAATAAGAGTATCTCCAATCCTAACCTAAACACTTCCTCAAATTCAAATTTGGATAAAAAAGGCCAAAAACGCTTCTTCAACCTACACCAAATTTGAGTTTTATTAAAACTTAAACCCTAACTGAATTCTAACTCAAATATTTGAGTAAATGAAAATATGACCGTTGGAAGAAGCTACATACCTTCCTTCTCCCTGGCGAAGCTTTTCATCACACAGCCATGGCAACCAGCGAATCTCTTTCTGCGTCTTCCCGGTGAAGTCCTCTCTCTCCTCAGCGATGCTCTCCCCTGCAAAGCGCGCTCTTTCTCTCTCCCCCTCCTGCAGAACGATCTGCTAATCTTGCTTGCAGAAATAACTAATCTTGATCAAACCCCAAAAACGAAATGTCAAAAAAAAAAAAACAAAAAAAAAAAAACTATATAATCCTTTGAAAAAAACCCAAACAGAAGAAGACGATTTGCGACTGTGATGGGAAAGAGTTGCGGCTGTGATGAAAAAAACCCTAGGATCAAATCAAAACAAGTGTTTTTTTGTAACTTAACCTTGCAGAAGCTTAACTTGCAAAAATAACAATCTACGGCTGTGATGAGAAAGAGCTGTTGATTTATAATTATTACAAAAATTTTGAGTAAATGATTGGAGAGCTCCATGTCAAGTAGAGCTTTTTAGTTAAATTTTTACTCAATTTAAGTAAGGGTTTGAGTACATGATTGGAGATGGTCTAAGGAGGAGTTTTTATATAGATACTAACTATTAGAAGCGATCCTATCAGCACGTCCTTACACTCGTTACCGTAAGGACGTCCTTCTGGAAGCTATAAGAATGATATTTTGAAAAATCAACCGTTGGATTAAATAATCTTCTTATGAATGTCATGTTTGCCAAAAATTACAGTGATAAGATAATCGGTTTTCAAAATACAGTCCGTGAAGCGCTTTAACAATATTTACCATTAAATGCTGTCAAAGTTGTTTAAACGTCTGTATTTTAAAAACTTACTCTTAGATCACTGTGATATTTAACAAACATGACATACATATAAAGATTATCTAATCCAACAATCGATTTTTCAAAATACCTCCCCTAGTGAAAGTGCCCTTATAAGATCGATTCTAACTAACTAACTAACTAACTAACTATATATATATACAAAGATGTTCCGTTGCGGGACATCCCGTTTTGCAAATTGCGGTCCATGCTGATGTGGCGACTAAAACAGACCAAAAAACCAAATGTGAAATAAGACTTTCCCGAGCTCCAAGAAACCCCTCTGCCTCACCTGCGCTCAGCCATACCTCACTGCACCCCTCTCCCTCCTCTCTCACTTGCTCTCTCACCGGTACTGTAGCTCCGGCGACGGCAACCTGCGACCTCTCTCACCTCCTCTCTCACAGCTGCCCTGTTCGAAGTCGTCTTCTCTTTCCCTCTCCTCTCCTTTCTTCTTCTTCTTCTCTCTCTCTCGCCGGATTCCTCATCTCAGGCCGTCCCGCAAACCCGTCGCCGGTGATCCTGCTCTCTCACCGCTGTTCATTTATTGATTAGGAAGAGGAACTGACTGAATTTAACCTTAGGTTCTGTTTGGTTTCTGAGGAAATGTGGGAACAGATGTAAACAGAGTTTTAAGTCTTACATTTTTTGCTGTCTAATTCCTAGGAAAAAAATTTAATGATTTCTTGATCCTTAGGACCCTACAAAATTTAAAGATTTAATTCTCCTTTTCCTTCTTTCTTTTCCTCCAGTATCTGAGCAAACAAATGGAATATAGGGATTGATATTTCTTTAACATTTTCCATATAACTTTGATGCGAAATCTGGGCTGTAACAACATTTCTAATAAATAAAAAAATTGGAACTGGTCAGCTTTTGTGCATGTGAAATATTTTACATTCAGAGTTCATGGATCTTTTTATTATGTTTGATGATTCATTCTCTTGTCTTCCCACCTCAGTTGAAGGATAGTTGCCGATATTGGCATATCAATTCTGAGAATCACCTCTGCTCCTTGAATGAGGAATATCACTTGGTCCATGTCGCCACAAGAAATCAAAGTTTCAAATTAGTGACAGCAAATTTTTATTAAGCTGGAATGGTCTTTTTGTTTTTTACCTAATTACTTTACTGAATGATCAAAGAGAGGGGAGCTTAATTTGCTATATATAGGCAAGGATTTCATGCTAAAAAGGCTCATTTTTGCTGCATGATTTGATGTGCTTTTCCAAGTTAAGTCATGCGAGAATTGTTTGTCACAGAAAAATTCCCCAAATTACATGACTCTCAAGCTAGGTTGGTACTTCAATCAATGGTTTTCATCTACTTCAAGGTTCATAGCTCCTTAATTACCACCATTCGATGCCTAGCTTGTGATTAAATCATGCACCTGCACCTTTAATTTGTTCTGTCAGAAAACAATGTTAACAGATAAAGATTTACTTGGAAAATGCATTTACACTGATATATTCATGCATGCAGTTCACAAGACCCTTTTCGCATCCTAATTACCACCATTTACCGGAGGGTTGTTGTCGCAGAAGCAGAGGTTGCTCTCACCGGAGCTGAGTGAGAGAGAGTCTTGGGGTCTGTGGGAGAGGGAGACGGAGAGGGAGAGAGAGAAGTGGTTGGAGGGGGCTGCTTTGGGGAAGAGAGAAGTAAACCCTTTTTCAGTCTTTTGTTGCTTTTTGCAGGCATGTGCAGTCTTGGGTTTCGTGCAAGTGAGACTTATTTTCTCACCTTGATCTTAGAATGCAGTGGACGGCACACAAGCATGGACCGTTTTTTAAGTTGCGGTCTTGGACTGCAACCGAACATTTCTCTCTCTCTCTCTCTCTCTCTCTCTATATATATATATATATATATATATATATATATATATATATATATATATATAGGCACCGTTTGGATTTAATTTTTATTTATTTATTTAAGTATTTATTTGTTTTTTTTCAAAATTTTCAAAATTTATTGTCTTACAGAAAAATTAAAATTTTACATGATGAATTTTTATGCGTTTTCCAAATTAGCTATGAAAAAGAAAAAATTTAAAATGTAAGGTTTTATTTTTTTAACAAATAATCAAATATTGCTAATTTTAGAAAAGCAAAAAAATAAAAAAAACTACTTTTAAAAAGTTTAACCAAACGGTGTCATAGTTTTTCGGTAAAGGCACCGTTTGGATTTGTTTTTATTTATTTATTTATTTTCAAAATTTTCAATATTTAATTTCTTACCAAAGATATAGAATATTACATGTTGAATTTTTTTGCGTTTTTCAGATTAGCAATGTATAATTTCTTAACAAAAAAGAAAAAATTTAAAAGGTAACGTTTTATTTAAAAAACAAAAAATCAAATATTGCTAATTTTAGAAAAGCAGAAAAAAATAAAAAACTACTTTTAAAAAGTTTAACCAAACGGTGTTATAGTTTTTCGGTATAGGCACCGTTTGGATTTGTTTTTTCTAATTTAAGTATTTATTTGTTTTTTTTTTTTTCAAAATTTTCAAAATTTAATTTCTTTCCAAAAAATTAGAATTTTACATGTTAAATTTTTTTTGCATTTTTCATATTAGTAATGCATAATTTCTTAACAAAAAAGAAAAAATTTAAAAGCTAATGTTTTATTTTTTTCAACAAAAAATCAAATATTGCTAATTTTAGAAAAGCAAAAAAAAAAAAAACAAAAAACTACTTTTAAAAAGTTTAACCAAACAATGTCATAGTTTTTTGGTATAGGCACCGTTTCGAATTGTTTTATTTAATTATTTATTTAAGTATTTATTTGTTTTTTTCAAAATTTTCAATATTTAATTTCTTATATAAAAATTAGAATTTTACAGGTTGATTTTTTTTGCATTTTTCAAATTAGCAATGTATAATTTCTTGACAAAAAAGAAAAAATTTAAATGGTAACGTTTTGTTTTTTTAACAAAAAATCAAATATTGCTAATTTTAGAAAAGCTAAAAAAAAAACAAAAACTACTTTTAACAAGTTTAACCAAATGGTGTCATAGTTTTTTGGTATAGGCACCGTTTGGATTTGTTTTTTTCAAAATTTCCAATATTTATTTTCTTACCAAAAAAATTGGAATTTTACATGTTGAATTTTTTTTGCATTTTTGAGATTAGCAATGTAAAATTTCCTAACAAAAAAGAAAAAAAAATTAAAAGGTAAAGTTTTATTTTTATTTTTAACAAAAGATCAAATATTGCTAATTTTCGAA
>JAESVK010069381.1:691-17850 GCA_017140935.1 Hamamelis virginiana
CCCCCCCCCCCCCCCCCCTCCGTAATCGTTTTGTTAATTTCAGCAGTGATCGATTGTTCTTATTTCTTTGTGTATTTTTTTTTTCTTTTTATTAATACAATTGGATGACATTTGAACTCATCTTCACTACTAAAAAAAATTAATTAATGACTGACATTTTTAAACTGTTGTCGTTTTCCTTCGATGACATTTGGAAAACGTCATTAGGTGCAATGTTGTGCTTGGTGGGAGCAAAACCACCACGTTTTCTCATAACTGTTGTCTTTAAGAATAAAACAATGATTGTTTTAAACCCTCATTTTTTTTTTTGCTTTTGAAAAAGAATCAGCCACCGTCATTTTATGCTTAAAGAAAACAGTTTAGATGACGACAGTTTTACAATATGTCTCTAACTCCGTTAATTTGTCAGATTTTACAAGCTCTATTCTAGTCAAAGCATCTTTAGCTATATAGCTTAATTTTAGCCAAGCTAGCAATTTCCGACTTATGTTTGTTCAAAGTGTTACATTTCAATTTCCAAGTGTCATTCTGATTTCACTACTTTCAACTTTTCAATCCCAAGTATTGTAAGTATGGTTTTATAAAGTATATATTTTTCTTTCCAATGCAAGTTCATGTCTTTGGTTATTTTTAATTACCGATTCTTAATCTTGCATTTCTATTCCAAGTTTATTTTTTGATAAGACATTTCACATATATAAGAATCCACGAGAGTGAACCTCCAACACTTGCCAATTGCCTGACCAAATTATTATAGTGATTGATTAGACACTAAATTCTTCACTTCACTACTACAAAAACTGTCAAAGGGGACACTTAAAAAGTGTCCCCATAGGTGTTTGACGACACTTTGGGAAGTGTCATTGGGGGCTATGTTTTTAAAGGTGACCGCCTCAAAGGGGACACTTCTCAAGTGTCCCTAATGTCCCCAATAGGGACACTTTTAAAAGTGTCCCCTTTGAGACGGTGAATGGCGACACTTTAAAAGTGTCCCCTTTGAGGAGGTGAATTGCGACACTTTAAAAGTGTCATTGATATGTTCACAATAGGAACACTTAAAAAGTGTTTTTTTGTAGCAAATGCTTCACAATTTTAATATGCCATTAATATATACTATTAAATCATATATATTCACCAATGGTTGTTCTAACATGCATTCATTTCTGTGCACACAATACTAAAATATCCAAACTAATATTTTACTATATAATACTCATAAAAAAAAAAAAAGAACCCACATGCATTTGCAATATATATATATATATATATATATATATATCACCAAGTCAACACTTTGTTAATTAATATTGAATCTTCTAATTAAGAACCAAAAGTATAACAAAAGTATAACAATTTTTGCATAATCTAGTTTTTACAAATCATTGAACTGCGCGCAATCTTCATGTAATCAACAAAATATCCATCCATATATATTGCAATCCTCCAGCCCATGCATTAAAATATAGAGTTGCACTTATGAGTTCATATTGCAATTGATATATAAAGTTACATTTCATGAAAATATTTTCTTTTTTGAGATAAAAATTCGACAACATCTTGTCTGTTTTTGGAACATTTCTATATATTCACCTATTAAAAGAACAGTTTATAGCACTTCTATAATCATATTATCACAACATCCCATTTAAATGGCGTCTCATGTGCCATGTTATCATCAACAGCCAACAATCACAAGCTATCTTAAGTATAAAATAGAACCTCTAGCATAAAAAATAAAAGGTTTTTAAAATCAAAGTTCAGTGATATATTATCTCTAGCATATAAATTATGGTTACTCCCATATCATACACTTATATAAATAATAAACGAAACAAGCAAACCCAAGTGGGTTTCCGTCCAACCCTCCTCCCCCAAAACTACAATATTGCAAGCCAGCGATCCCATAACACATATCCAATATGAGTTCACTCCATTACAACTCCTTAATAATTTGGTGTATAGAGATAGATAGTATACCAGAACTTCAAAATCCATTCCAATATGAGCAATCAAATATTTTTCTCTTTTTGCATCACATAAAACATCAATAATTATGCTTGCCTACCCAAAAGTTTGAGAGAACATTCCTCTCCTGCACATCCTCTGCTCTTAGTCGGATCTTCCTGTAAGCATGCTCCTCATCCTTCTGAAGATCAGCAAGGGATATCTCAAACACTTGATGTTTGAGTCTTTCAAAAGCAATCTGTTAATAAATAACAAAACATTTAGTAATACAATGGAATGTATGAGATAACAGAACTAGATATAACCAAGTAAAACATAGTTCTGCTTTAAAGCATTAAGAAATCCTTAGATCGTGTAAAAAAAATCCTTACAACACACTTCAAAATCATCTATCATGGGCTTAGTGGACTGATATGCCCTACTTTTACAGCCAAAGAAACAAAATCGCCACCAATTGACTGACAGATGCAAATTAGTGGGCAACATCTAGTGTGTTACAAAATATCATAATTATTTTGGCCTATCAAAATTTATGTCTGGTGACCATTCTACAAAAGGGATACTAAACTTCTGTCAAAACTGCACTACAATATGAGAGCACCACTAGTCCACTATAACCACAATAGCAATTCAGTATCCACAAATGGGAATGCTTGAGCACAGGAAGCGGGTAATATTTAAATTTGTTGCATTCATCACACCAATTGATAAACTGCAACAATTGCTTCCTCAGTCAGAACTAGAATGATCACTTTAGCTCCAACCCTAACATAATGAGAATGAAGAAACCCTTAGATAATACCCTATTTGTGTCTTATGATACAAGCCATTAAAAATGTTCATTTAAATCTAGATGGATTGTTATTGTCTACAGGTTTTCCTTTTTTTGAACACCGGATTAAATACATAAGTTAATTACCGCTCATTTCAAAACCAGATTGTGCTTAAGTTCCATAAATTTTCTAAACCCTCAGTCTCAAATCTGATCTTCTAAACAAATATCACTTACCTCATCCTTCCTAATCGCAACTACACAAAGCCCATATATATATATATATATATATATATTCTCCATATCCATAAAAACAAGAACCAGTCCCCTGAGTTCTACTGAGACCTTGGTTCCCTGAGTTCTACTGACGAGGGTTTTGCCGACATTTCTCTCCTGGAAGATCGAAGGCACCTTGATATCATACCAGTCCTTCTTGGCAAACAGATCCGCTCTGTAGTAAGTGTCATATCAAAACCGGCCATAAGATCGATGTAAGAAAAAAAATTTAAACTCTGAAATTCTGACATTATCCTCTATTTGTCACTAAGAAAATAACAAAAAGAAGAGAAATCAAAACAGAAAACTCAAAACAATATGACAACTATTCTGTTTAGCTGAGTAGAGAGTTCATTGTTTTTATAAGCGAAAAAATCATAAAACTTGCTGGATACTTTGATATTTAAAGAATCTAAGAGCTCTGTATCTCAACATCGTAAAGCTAAATTCATATTTAGTCATTTTGGTGGTCAGTCTAAGCCATCCAAAAACCTTTTAAGCAAATAACATTCCCATGCCAGTCTTAAAAACTTGCCACATTTCTATACCCCAAAATCTCCCAACATATGAAAATGGAAATGAGACCCACCAACTGAGAATATATACCAGCTCTTCTACCCTTATTGAACCAGATTTCCAAGGCATTTTAAATGGAGATGACATCCATTGATTGCAATTTATATAGCTTTTTGAAAATCACATTTTTGTCTCCAAAAGTTGGATTGAAATCCACCAACTGGGAGCATAATCCACCTCTGTTCTGTGTTACCCATATTGAATCAGAGTTAGGGGGTACTTCAGAGTGATGCTACCCATCCATAAACTCTGAAGATTTCTTTGTAGACTGCCCAAAAATCATTGGGGATTCTCATCAAACAGCTTGTGTGTATCATTAACATAAGATTAGCACTTAACAAAACTCAAGAATATCGAAGATGCAAATAAGCTTAACAATAGATAAGATTTAGAAAATACAGTTTTGATTCAATCTTCAAACAAGGATTTAAAAAATGCAACAACTAGAACTACAAAAAAAAAAAAAGGAAAAAAGAAGAGGAACGAAAATAACTACTTCTGAATCAAACAAGAAACTCTAAAGGCTTCAAAGATTAGACCCAGAAACAATTCTCTTTGCTTAAAAATTCTCTAAACAATCAGCAATGAGTCAGGAGGATAGGAGTTGTTTGAAAGAAAAATCGAGAGAGAGCATCAGACAACGAAAACCAAAAACACCAACAACCAGGCGACGACACCAAATCGGGAACTGAAAATAAAGGGAACGAGGGCAAGAGGGCAGAGAGAAAGAGGAAATGTTTTAC
Source organism: Hamamelis virginiana (assembly GCA_017140935.1). NCBI lineage: Eukaryota > Viridiplantae > Streptophyta > Magnoliopsida > Saxifragales > Hamamelidaceae > Hamamelis > Hamamelis virginiana. The sequence continues at coordinate 5,024 of JAESVK010069381.1, forward strand.
CTTCTGAGTTTGAAAAGCTCGATCTGTAGATTAGGAGAGCTAGTCGCAGGCCTTTATTGGAATCTTCTTCCTCGGCACCAAATCAGAGTCGTCGATGGTGCGAGAGAGGACGATGAGCAGAGAATAAGCAACCCGGCCAACCCAATCGATGGTGCGTATTGTATGACGATAGGGTTTGGAGAGAAAGGGAGAGGGAGTTTAGAGAGAAAGGGAGTGTGAGTTTAGAACCAAGTGTGTACCTAGCTAGGGTCTCGCTGGACTGTATTAACCCAACCCGGCCATTCGTTTACTCGATCGTGTGGTATCAACCCAACCCAATCAGAGCCAAGTGCGTACTGTAACCTAGCTATAGCTGCTTGGACTGATCGAGAATGGGGAGTGGGAGTTTAGAGAGAAAGGGGAGCGGGACTACTAAATAGAAGGAATGCTGAAATTGGAAATAATTTATTTAAGTTTAGCGACACTTTTCTAAAGTGTTGCTAATACTGTATTTATAGGGACATTTCTATTAAAAGTGTTCCTATAACATGAGTTAATAGGGACACTTTTAAAAAAGTGTCACCTTAAGTAATTTCTTTAAGACATTTACGCGACACTTTCCTAAAATGTTGCTAATACTAGGTTTATGAGGACACTTTAATAAAAGTGTTGCAAAACATGATCTAATAGGGACACTTTCTAAAAAGTGTTGCATTAAGTAACTTTTAGGGACACTTACCATAAGTGTCCTTAATGTGCAAAAAAAAAAAAGTGTCTCCTTTAACAGTTTTTGTAGTAGTGCTTTAACTACAAGGCCTAAAGGGGATTGGAGGTTCCGTTACGGCGATCTCTTGGACTTTCATAAGTCCTGGCACTCCCGCACTCACAGACATGAATTTAAAATGAGGATTAAGATGAGATGGTTAGTTAAAAAGATAGAGTACTTTTGCTAAAGAAATTACCAAAAGAATTGAATGGTCTTAAAAGCCATAAAATTAGTTCTTATAAATTTATGCTCTTATAGGCTAGAAAGAATGGTCTTATAAACCATTATTAAATAAGTTAAGTATCCTAGGACTAATCCCCCATCTAATCCAAACCCCTCCCCCATCTAATCCACCTATCATAAACCCTATCCCCCATCTAATCCAAATCACCATCCCCTCCAAAGCAACAGTAGCAGAGCAAAGAGTCTCCAACTCCATGGCAACAAGGACTTTACAGTAATATGCAGCAGGGACAGAGCAATAACTCATACAATGACAGAGTATAGAGACGAGCACTGATTGTTTTCACCATCACAAAGTCCGACCCTGATTGCTTTCACCGCCGACTCCCAGCCACCATCTTTGCCAACTCCCAGCCACCTTCTCCACCACCGGTAAGCACTATTCACAGCCAGAAATCCCTATTCACCGTCGGAAAACCCCCATTGCCGTCAAGAACTCCTCAAATCCCAAATTTCACGACCCTAGCTTCTTCTAAAACCCATTATTTCTTCCCCAAATCACCATCCACCTATCATAAACCCTATCCCCCATCTGATCCAAACTCCATCTTTTCTTCCCCACTTTTCAAGACCCTCCGTGACCTCATATCATAAGCGTAATCCCTACCTTCACCAACCCCAAATACCAAAACCCTTTTACCCAAATTAAGGAACCGTGGTTGCAATTTTGTCGCTGTGGTTGTGAGTGGCTACGGTTGTGATTTGGGTGTGGCTGAAAATGCAAGGTCGTATGGGTTAATGGTTTTTCAGGATTAAGTGGAAGCATGTTGATTTGAAATTAAGCTTCCTAGGGTTTGATAAGATCTCTGCTAGGGTTACGATCGCGGGGGTGGGCGTGATTTTCCGTGTGCCTCTGGCCCTCCAGTGACCTCTGTTGCCAGCGGGATGGGTTCTGAGATTCATGTGGGTGGGTCTGAGGTCGCTGGGGAGACGTAACAGAGTGCGCTTTCTTTTTCTCAAGCACTCCAGCGGCTTTTGCCACAACCGAAATTCCGTGTGCCATTGAGGAAGCCTGAGAAGATTAATGGGGAACTAGGGTTTGTGTTATCTGACGTTGAGATGGAACGGGCAGCTGAGGTTATGAAGTTTGCTCTAATTCTAAAATTTACATCGACGAGGCCCTCCATTGATGTGCTGCGAATGAAGATCATCAAAACGTGGGGATTTAGCGAGGTGCCGATGGTGAGTTTTATGGATAATTTTCATGTATTGTTGCATTTGGCAAATGAAAAAGATTATCTTCATGCTTGGGCGAGGGAAGGGCGAGTTGTGGTGGGTTGTCAATTCCGTCTGTTTAACTGGACGGTGGAGTTTGATGTTAAGAAAGAGCCTTCCATTGCTCCGCAATGGATTTTTCTCCCTGGTTTGCCGCTACACTTATACCGGCTGGACTGCCTTCAAAGCCTTGCAACACGGTTTGGGCGATTTCTAGGGACGGACAATGCAACTCTGTATCGTACGCGAGCTACAGGGGCGAGAATCTGCGTAGAAGTGGATTTACAGGATGAACCGGTTGAGGGATTTCCTATTGTTGTTGGCCAAAAATCCCAAATTTGTTAGGGAGTGGTATATGAGAAAAGAAGGTATTATTGCAAAAAGTGTTTTCGGCAGGGACACACCGAGGTGGTATGCAGAGTGGGTATTCGGCCTAAAGCCAAAATCGAGAACAAGAAGGGGACAATTGTGGGAGGGAAAAAAGTTGAGGATAAAATATGGAAGGAAGTGGGGCGTAAACAGAATGTCTTAGAAGAGGGGGAGGTAGAGAATGTGGATGTTGATGTCCATGTGAATAAAAAAGATGAACAGGCATTAGATGCGGTTATTGATAAAGGCAAACAGATTGTAGTGGAAGGGAATACTACGTTGGTGATCGACTCTGGATGTTGTGCAGGTGGGTCCGAAAATTTGTTGGAAGTTAATGGCCTGGATGTGAGTTTGCCGATGGGTGGGGAGCCTGTAAGCTCAGCTGAGGACATTGCCAATGTAAATGTGGTGGCTCCAGCACCTATTAGAATTGAGGAGATTGATGTGCCTGTTGAAGGGATTCTAGATGTAGGGGCTGTGCTGAATAGTGTTGATTTTTGTAATGCGGACAAGGTTGATGTTGAGGAGGTGGATGGAGTTGGGTTGTGTACGAATAGTTTTGCAGTACTTTCCGAAGACGACAATTCCACGGAGGTTGATTGTGCGAAAGATTATTTTTCAGATCCTGGATCTCGGTAGGGAGACTTAGAGGACAAAGGTGAGAATGATGTGGCTGTGAGGAAGTCTCGCAGGGCTAAGGCCCAGCCAAAAAAATTAAATCTATGATTGATAATATGTTGGTGTGGAGTGTCCGAGGATTGGGCACTTCTAAAAGACGGTTGTGGAAAATGGTTTGTAAGTATAAAATTTCTATTCTTGTGGTTTTAGAACCTTTTTTAGCTGTTGAAAAAATTCAAACGTGGGCGTTGAGGCTTGGTTTCAATAAGTTTGGGTCAAACTTTGATGAGGGGGGAAAATTTGGTTATGTTGGAGGGATGAGTTAAATATGGATTTGGTTAGTATTACTAATCAATCTTTTTCTGGTTTATTCTCGACAAGTGGGAGTCTTTTGTTGGCGACATTTGTGTATGTTAAATATTCTATGGTGGAACGCAGACAGCTTTGGGATCATCTTTGTAACTTTTCGTGCTCTGGTGTTCCATGGGTTGTTATTGGTGATTTTAATATTATACGTTCTGATGATGAGAGAGTTGGTGGTCATCCTCGACCGAGGAATGCAATGTATGAGTTGAACTCATGTATTAACTCTTGTGGTTTGATTGATTGGAAGATTGAAGGGAAGCAATTGTCATGGTGTAATGGGTTGCAAGGAATGGCAAGAATCTGGGCAAAGCTGGATCGTCTTCTGGTTAATAATGAGTTTATGGTCAAATTTGGGGATGTCGTGGCTCGGTTTCTTGGTAGGCGCACATCTGATCATGCTCTTCTATTGGTGCAGTTTGTTATTGCTTTTAATAGATATGGTCCGGCTCCATTTCGGTTCCAAAACATGTGGGCTTAGCATGGGGAATTTCTGAATGTTGTTGAGAGATCTTGGAATGAACCTATTGATAGGGGGTGGCTTACGTATATTGGCTCGAAAATTAAAGAGACTAAAAGTACACCTGCGTTCATGGAATAAAGAAGTGTTTGGATATGTAAAAGGAAAAATTCAAGAACTTGAGGAACGAGTGGAGGTGTTGGATTCCAAGATGCAAAATCAGTGCTCGATGGAGTTGGAGTCTGAATTTCTTGAAGCTAAAGCTGAATTAGATAGAGGGATACAAAGAGAAGATACAAGATTATTGCAACAGGCCAAATAAAGATGGGTGGATGAGGGTGATCAGAACTCTAAATATTTTCTTGCGGTGATTGCGCAAAGACGACGAGGCTCTACAGTGACCAAAATGCGACTCCAGGATGGTACAACGCTTGGTACGCCGGAGTTAATTCAAGAAGAAGCTGTGAGATTTTTTGAGAATTTCTTGGCACACGATGATTAGATGGAGTTGCCATGTTTAACTCATTTGCTTCAACCAGTGGTGGGTGAAAATGAGGAAAGGTGGCTGCGGTCTGAACCTACAAATCAGGAAATTCATCAAGTCTTGCTTTCAATCCCTACGGATTCTAGCCCAGGTCCAGATGGGTTTGGGTCTCTTTTTTATATATCATGTTGGGAGTTGGTTCGAGAGGATGTAGTCATTGCAGTAAAGGAGTTTTTCCAAGGGATGGAGCTACCTAGATTTTACACTTCCTCTTTCATTGTTTTAATTCCCAAGGTGAAGAATCCCACAAGTTTTGAAAAATTTAGACCCATAAGTCTTTGTAATGTGATTTACAAGGTCTTTTCGAAGTTGATTGTGAACAGGATGTCAAAGGTTATTGAAGGGTTGATTTCCTCGGAACAAGGAGCATTTGTGAAAGGTAGGAGTATATTTCAAAATATCTCCCTCACTCAAGAAATGATTAAATTATTACATTGGAGATCTCGGGGTGGGAATGTGTTGATGAAAATTGATATGAGCAAGGCATATAATAGGGTGAATTGGAGGTTTTTGTTGCATGTTTTGCGTGGCTTTAGTATACTGGAGAATTTTTGCGCCTTGATAATGAATTGTGTGATGACGCCATGGTTTTCTATTATGATGAATGGCACGTTTAAAGGCTTTTTTAAGTCGAAGAGGGGGCTGCGGCAAGGGGATCCGCTCTCCCATTATTTATTTATAATTATGGAGGTGGTCCTTTCTCAGATGATAAAATTAAAGGTGGCTGAAAGAAAGATCAAGCTGTTCTCTCATCCGGTAAATGCTCCCATTGTTTCGCATCTTCTTTATGCCGATGATATTGTTTTGTTTGCCAATGCTTCTAAAGGAACAATAACATGCTTGATGGAAGTTTTGAAGCAATATGAAGTGTGGATAGGGCAAAAGGTAAATTTTGATAAATCAGCTATTTATTTTTCTAAGAGTTTGTCTGCTTATCGCTCTAGAGAAATTCTGAGGGAGACCGATTTTTCTCAAGGCCAATTTTCGTTTTATTAGCTGGGGATCTGATTGTTGATGGAAGACTTAAAGTTAAACAGTTTGATCCATTAGTAGAGAAAGTGGAAAATAAATTGGCAGGTTGGAAAAATCGTCTATTGTCGCAAGGGGGGAGGCTTATCCTTTTGAGGAATGTTCTCTCTAGTATGCCAGTACATCTTTTATCAATTCTTCCAATGCCGAAGTTAGTGATTAAGAAGTTACAGAGTTTGTTTTCAGCGTTTTTTCTGGGGTGAAAAAGAAGGAAAAGGGAAGAGAAGGTGGAGAGCGTGGAATAAATTATGTGTTCCAGTGGAGGAGGGGGGTATTGGGTTTAGAAAATTGAGGGAAGTTCAACGTTCGTTATTTCTTAAATTTGGGTGGCAGGTGATGACGCAGGAGTCCTTATGGGCAAGATTTTTTCGGGCCAAATATGCAAAGAATAAACACTTGAGTTTGTGCTTGGGGGGTTTGTCGGGGTCATGTTTCTGGAAGAAAGTTGTTGAGGGGATTCCTTATATCCTAGAAAATTCTATATGGAAAGTGAAGGAGGAAGATCTTTCGCTTTGGTATGATAAATTCTTGGAGGGAGGTCCTTTACATGGCCTAGTTGATTAGGTTGCAAGTCCAGAAGTGAAAATTCGAGAGCTGGTCATTAGAGATGCCTGGGATGTGGACAGGTTGCAAGACATGCTAGGTGATCAGTTGGTAGCAAATATGATGGCAACTGTGGGATCTCTGAAGGAAAATAAAGATTTGCTGCTATGGTTGTCGGATAAAAATGGAGTCTTCTCAACGAAGCCGGCTGGGGATCTTCTTTGAATAAGAATGCCGGGGTTTGAGTGGGCTTCATGGGTATGTAATAAATTGCTCCCAAAGAAGATGTCCTTATGCATGTGGAATGCGGTTTTTGGTTTCTTAAGTGTTGGTGATCAGATACAAAAACTTGGCATTCCTTTAGTTTCTTGCTGTAACTGTTGTGACAGGGGCATGGTGGAAGACTTAGCTCATGTGCTGGGCAGTGGTCAGTTTGCAAGAAGGTTGTGGTGCAAAGTCTCGGCAGAAATGTCCATTCCATTTATGCCCTAGCAAAGATGGCGCGAAAGAATTCAAGCATGGTTTAATAGAGCATCGCGGCAGTCACAGGTTGGTACTATTATTGGTACTATCCCTATTATTTTGGTTTGGAGGTTGTGGAGGAGGCGGTGTGTAGCCCGAATGGAAGGGAAATTTGAGAGTTTGGGTGTGGTTTGGAACTTAATTAAATATTGGGTTCGTGTAGTGGTTGAGAAGGTTTCTAAGGTTAATCGTTTGTTTAGTTCAGATGTTAATTTATTGAATCGTTTAGACATTCGGATTGTGGAGAAATGTCGAGTTAACGCTCGAGTTGTACGTTGGTCTAGGCCTAGCCCAGGTAGATTCAAAATTAAATTTAGATGGAAGTAGTTTTGGAAACCCAGGTAGTGGTGGTGGGGGAGGTGTTTGAAGAGATAGTACGGGCAAGATGGTGTTTGTTTTCTCTAAATCTTTTGGTTATTGTTCCAATAATGAAGTTGAATTGAGGGCGGTATTGGAGGGTTTGATATTATGTCAGCAGATGTAGTGTTTAGCAATAGATATTGAATGTGATTCCTTGGTAGTTTTAAATTGGGTTTTATCTAAGAGGCGTACAATTTGGTATCTTTGGGATTTTTGGGAAAAATTGTTGATTCTTTTAGATGAGTTTGATTTCACTATTCATCATTGTTTTAGAGAAGCGAATAATATTGCGGATTATTTGGCAAAAAGTGGTGCTAAGGGGGAGAATAATTTGTTCCGAATGGATGGGCAGCTTCCCAAGGACGTAAGAGGTTTTTATAGATTAGACAAATTGGGAATGGCTTATTTGCGGGAGAAATAAGTATTTTTGGGTCCTATTTTTGTATAGCTGCTAGTTTTATTTTCTATTGGTGTTGAGAATAGGGATAGTTTTGGTTATTGTTTATTTGTTTTTCTCTTGGGGCTTGGCTGTTACCACAGTATTCATCCGCCATAAGTGAGGGTTTTTTAATAAATTTGGGATGGGGTCACTCGTGGACATGTGACCTCGTCTATTGAAAAAAAAAAAAAAGTATCCTAGGACTAGCTTTAAGCCTAAAGATTCATTAAATAAGATTTAGTCAACTTTGCTACCATATAGGCAAAGAAAAATAGTTTTATAGACCATAGGAAGAACAACTTTGCTACCATCAAAGTGTCAACACTATCAAGCGACAACCTCATTTCAGATTGTTTTAGCACGTACCCACATGCAACTATTCTAGAAGATCTTTCCTGATTTACAATAGCCAAAATTGTTGGGAGTTGTTGGCAACAAATTGGTTTTATGAAATCTGTTTGTAAGTCGCGGGCATGCCAACTACAAATCATTAAACAATTATAGGTTCTCCTTGCCTTGAAGCCTCAAGGACGTTTGCAATAGTAAACACAAGATATATATGAATGGAATGTAATAAACTCAAAAACAAATATGTATCATATGTTGGCTTTGCACAAACTTGTTAACTGAGCTTCGAGTGAAATAAATAGAGAATGTTCCCTGACCAAACCGGAGCTTGGATTCTTCGATTACACAGTAGGCTACTCTTAAGAAATGTGAAAAGCAACTAAAGAGACTAAGAAAATTAAGATAAAAGTTAAAAGCTGATGCTTGAATTTGATCGTGGATCCCTTGTGCTTCTGTTCTCTCTAGCTTTTATAGAGGCTGGGTATTTTTGTAACCAATTCGATGTGTCCATTTCTGGTTGGCCAAATATTATAGCCGTTCCTCACTTCATGGTACTAGTTAAGATCGTGCATGAGGATGTATCTTTCATATCTTTGACATGGTCTTCTTCTAAGAACGTGTATTTGAGTTTTATACCAGATGTTGCCACGTTTCTTATATCTCTTAACAGATGTCAACACGTGTCTTTTTGTTACTTGATCATCTGATTTAACTCTTGATTTTATGGCGATTTTGTAGGCAGCATTATGGCCACGTCTGGTTGATGATAGTATGTCAGTGCAGCCTTTCCATATATGGTCGATTTTTCATAGGCCGAATATATGTAACTTTATGAAAGAAGTTACTCTTTTCTATTTCTCTATCATCCTCTTTTTAGGAAGTTCGTCCTATTAACTCTTGGGCGATTTTTTAGTGTGATAACAGGAGTAGAAGCGGAAGTCAAGTCAATGTTACCTTCAGCCGGAGCTTTGTATCACCATATGAAAATTATAAACAGTTTAAATAAGTGAAGACTGTATTCATTTATATATGCTAAAGGCAAGTCCAGATTGGGAGCATCCCAAGTTTTTAAGGCCGTTGATCAAGATCCGAGTGACGGGCTCAAGAAAGGAGCTGAGTCAGTGACTAGCTTCTAAGAAAAAGGCAATGATATATCGATGTTGAAGTCTACAAGGAGTCTTATCCAGATAGAGATAGATAGTACGTAGTTGAAGATGATCCAACTTAAAGATGAAGATGATCCAACAACTAGCTGAAGCCAACTAGGAGACTTCCACTTATAAGCCTATAAATAAATGCTTGAAGACCAATAGGAGATCTCTCTCTCCAAACATTATCAATTCAACAAGATGAATTAGAGAGCACCATCTCTTTTATCTTGACTTAATTAACGTATAGGATATTTCTATGGTTTTTTATGCTGCTTGGTTGCATGTGGCTCCGCATTGAAGGCAACTGTGGTTTGAATATGTTTTTTTAGTGAAAAAATAGTATTGTTCCAAAGGCTCGAGTGTAGTTTGAGCCATAACTTTGAGTAGTTATTTTCATGGGTGAGTGACTAATAAAATTATTTTTATTGTTTACTTCACTCTATATTCTTCTTCTCCTCCTCCATTCTATTCTATTTTATTTTTATGCATGGGTTTGCTTATTATTGTTGGGACATATTAGTACTCCGTCTGTTCTCTAAAAAGTCATATTAATTGAGACATTCAAATCTGCATTATTTTGATTCGATTAGAACCCAACATTGAGTTCGAACCTTATCGATACGATTCGATTCGATTTTTCTAAAAATGAAAAAGGAAAATGCTAAGTGGACCAAATTTTAAACCAAAATTTTTAAACCAAATGATGTGTCAGAATCACATTGTCTTGATTTTTGTGTATTTTTGAAATGGACAAAAATCAAGATTGTATTATTCTGACATATCATTTGGTTTAAAAATTTTGGTATAAGATTTGGTCCATCAAGCATTATTCAGTGAAAACAGTGGTTAACAATATCATATCAATTTTTTTTTTTTTTGGGTCAAAGAAAATATATTATTAATCAATGCTAATCTTAATATCACTGCAACAATAAATCTAATTCCCTTATTTTATTGTTTTCTCATAAAATGGCCTAAAATTCACTCTCTACCAATCAGTTCTTGAAGTATGGTGCCCTAAAATTTGATAAGTCACCATTGATATTATGGAAGGAAGGTGTTCATGGGGTTGATGGAGTTCAATCTCATTCAATGCTCCACATGATAGTTGCGGCACCAAGTATATAAATAGATATCGCGCCAAAACAAAAACCTATGTGGAGATTAGGGTTTCTTAAAAAACCTATATACTGGTTTCAGGCGGGAATGGTGGTGGAGGAATCAAGGAGAAAGATATCACCTTCATATGAAGATAGCTTGAGAGAGAGAGTCAGAGTGAGATGGGGTAGAGAGAGAGAGTGAGCCCAGTGGTTGGTGTAAAAATGTTGAATTTACATTTTTAAAGTTTGTAACAATGACTTTATTAATGTAATTTGACTATACAAAAAAAAAAAAAAAAAAAAGAGTAGGTTAGTGGGTATTCTTAATTAAAAGTCTGGATTATATACAAAATGAAGATGGAGTATTCTTCTCAAATTTGGGGATACAGTAAAAAATTGGGTATTTGAATGTTTACAAGGAAAATTTGGGAAAAAAAAAAAACAATTATAAATGTTTTAAAACTGGATTTATATAGGAATTTTTTGAAAATTTAGAAATTTTGATGTAAAATGTTTTAAATATAAAGATAAGTACACAGAATCAACATCACGTACTGCCTATTTTAAAATCTCATATTAGAATTTAGTGCCTGTTTTGTCACCTAGATCTAAAGAGAGCCCATTGTGTGAATGTGTGATGTCACCCATGTGTACAGCGCTGGTCCTGAGATTTTGGATGCCCTAGGCGGGCTCCTAAAATGTTGCTCCTACTGTATATTGAACAAAAAATAAAAAAAAAAATGCGTATAAAATTTTAGTTATTTACCCGTAATTTCTCATGAGCTAAATGTACAACAATCAATTCACAAAGCGGGTTCTCAATAGGCTCACCTCGAACCTCCTATCTATTCACCATTTTACCATTATATATATAAGCAGAAGTGCTATTATCGGGTGCACCTGATGCATCTTGCATCAGGTGCCCTCTTCTAGAGCCACTTGTTGAACATATTTTTGAAAATTGTGTTAGAAATGTGCCCTAAAACCAATTAGTAGGTTGTAATTAGGGAACTTTAATTTCATTTATGTTATTGTATGAATCTTATTCATCTATATAATGGCTTTTATATTATCATGTATACTTGTGTTATTTATAACTGTTCATGATAATGTCCTTGAATAGCATGATAGAGAATTGTATCTCAAGTGTTGAGATAGAGAGACATATGATTCTCAAGAACATCTATTCTAGATATGTTCCTGATCATAGGTTTATTTATTTGGGCGATAATAAACCGTTAAGATTAGCTCAGGTTATACTAGCTCCAATGGGAGGATGGTGAGTCTCAAGCCATCTGTGTAGAGACACTATAGTAAACCTGTGGGTGCTTGTTAGAGAACAAGTACACTGAACGTGACCAATATGAGTACAGCTTATGGAGATGTATTTGAATGTCAAAAGCTGCTCATGTGTATAGTCACATTTGTAATCCTCATACCTGAGACACCACTGGTTATCTTATGTATGAATTACTAGAGTTTGATAGTATCTTGTACACCCTTAATCATGAGGATGTAATCGGTGCTCATTGGCTTTAGTAAGTTGTATATGAAGATAGGTGAGTGTACAATAGGGGATCACCACCCTTAATATCAAAGGGAGAATGTCACAGTTAATTCACAAATAATAACTCAATGAAGTCTTTGGCCAAAGCAGAAGGTAACCAAGGAAAAGAGTTTTCATGGGTTAACCTAATTGAGTTTATATTTTGGTGAATAACTAACACAGGATTAAGTTAGGGTTTGACATGAATCCATACCCAGATAACTTAATCGTGACATTGCTTGGTGAAGGATTATATTACACGAAGGGTTCATTTATATTCGTATATTCACCCACACCTAGGGCACGTCATGATATGTTGCTAGAGGTCACTCATGACTAGTGTAGGCCTAATGATAAGTGTTATCATTGAGGGCAAAATTGGAATAGTTTCAATTGAACCAAAAATAGAAAGTTTCTATTTTGGGAAACATGCGATGTTCCCGATCCACTACTAGGTTGGGGTGAACCCAATGGGTCACACACATAAGGGCTTAAGTGATCTTCTTGAATTTGTAAGAGGGGATATTCTAATTTAGATATTAGCTTAATCCTTATTTATTAAGTGTTAATAATTAAAGGGATTAAGGATATACTAAACTAGAATATAACTAATCAAATATGATGTTTGGTCAAGCTAGCACTTGTAACCAAACATCATTATAAGAGGAGAAGTTTATAAATAGAGGAGGATAACCCTAGGGCCGGCACTCTCATGCTTGCAACCTCCCCTAGCCGAAACTCTCTCTCTCTCCCTCTCAAGCCTTTGTCTTCTCAAGGTGTTGTGGAGATAAAGGAAGTTCAAGGAATTTTAGGCTCGTGTGGACTATTCATTGGAGGCTTCCATACGTTTGGAGCTCGAAGTTTTGTGAAGACAACAATCAAAGTAAGCTTTTATTTCTTGTTTGAATAATTGTTTAGATTTGTTTTGTAGTTTGAGTTCGAATCTTGGATGAAAATACATGGGAATTTTTTGTTTTTACCTTCCGCTGCGTTCCCATGGTGTTTTCTTTCAAATTGGCCGTTGGATTTGATGCTCCTTTCATGTATATCATGCCTGTCAAAAATCACAATGATCCAACGGTTGGTTTCTGAAAAAATGTGACTTTGAAAAACTGTGGCTTTTTATTCTTTAAAATGTCTCCATTTTTTCACAGTTGTTTTTTTTTTTTTTTTAGAAACCAACCATTGGATCACTGTGATTTTTGGCCGACAAGATATACATGAAAGGAGCA
>JAESVK010069382.1:0-26196 GCA_017140935.1 Hamamelis virginiana
TGTAAATTTTGGCATGCATATCATACATAAGAAGAATATTCAATCCATTCGCCCGTTTTTTTAAAATATCCATCCTACATCGGCTAGAAATCGAAGTCCTCACATAAGCTTATGTGAGAACGTCCTCAATTAATCTATAATTGAGCACTTAATTAATCCTTAAAATTAATCTACGTACAATTGAGTCTATTTTATATTTTGGTATATACCGGCATCTAGAGATTTGTCTTCCCAATTGGTTCCAAGATTTTTAACCTGTCGAAGGGGACTATAAGTAAATTGCGGGTGCTTCAATTAACCACCATTGTGCCTATATGATCGAAGAATCTTAATTTATGTAGTATACAAAATTTGCAAGCATATGCTCAGGGCCGGCCTGAGATTTGGGGGGCCCTAAGCGAATTTCTAAGGTGGGGCCCTATTACGTAATGATACAAAAAAAATTGTATAAAATATTTAACTACCAATTGTTATTCTTGTATTTGCAAGTACACACAAAGTTTGATGGCACATATCATTACTATAATCAAAACTAAAATAAGAAAGAAATTAAAAATCAATTAACTTCTCTAAAATAAATTCATACTACCACCATATATAGTAATTAGTAAGCATATAGTCCTAAAATCGAAACCCTAAATCAAAATCTTATTCTCAATCTCACAACAAAGAACAATAATAAATTTATATTACAATACAAAGTAAGTTTAAAGTTGTAAATCAAAATCTTAAATAAGAAATTTCAATCTCATAATAAATAAATAAAAATAATAAATTGAAAAAAATAGAGAGAAAAAGAAAGAATGAATGGTTGCTTACTTGCTTGGGGTGAGTGAGAGAGAAATTATTTCTTTGGCCAAAAATAAGAATAATAAACTGAAATCTCCATGATTAAATCAAGTACATACAATATGTAATTCAGAAATTATTGTTTCAAAAATTAGGAGCCTAACTTTGGCCAACCATCCTACCACCCTTCAAGTTGTCTAGAAGTGATTGATAATCACTTCATCCATAAGATCAAGTGGAATTTCAAATTCCAAAAGTGATTTTAGACAAAGCTAATCTAAACAAAATTTTAGGATACATTTTAGGATACTCTATAGTGTATATGTATATTTATTATTGTATTTTATATTTATATTTTAATTTCTAAAAATATTTTAAACATATACCAAATTGGGGGCCCCTTAAAATTGGGGGCCTCAAGCAAATGCCTTAGTAGGCAAAAGCCAAGGGCCGGCCCTGCATATGCTTACATAAGCATGATGCTAATAAATAATTATGATTTTGTAAAACTGATGGTTAAATTGGATTTTTTTTTATTTTATTTTTTTTTATGGACGTCATGTATTAAAACAGTCCCGATCTAGTTAGCATATGTTTATATATCTTATGCAAGCATATAGCTAATAGATAGTTGTGGTATACATATTTTGAAAAACTAACCATTGGATTAGATTTCTAGCTTCTTATGGATGTCATGCATGCCAAAATTCATACTGATCCAATTTAAACATCTCAAAATATAGACCGGAAAAACTGTGATTACGGAAAACTATCACAGTTTTTCTAAGTTACATTTCTTAGAAACCGACCGTTAGATCACTGTGATTTTGGCATGCATGACATACATAAGTATAGTGTCTAATCCAACGGTCAGTTTTCCGAAACATGTATATCCCAAATTATGTACTGGCTTCTTGCTTACATAAATTCTAATTCTCTACTAGCTTCATGCTTACATACTCCCACAATTAACTTATTTAAGAATATACTGACTGGATCATTTATGTGTATTAAAATTGATAGCCAAACATATTTTTACTATATATTTTTATTTTTATTTTTATCTCAGAAAACTGTTTTCAGATTTTATGGTCAAATATGGCCTAATATATATACTTTGTAAATTATTTATGATTTTGGGATATTAATTTATGAATATTTATTTTTGTCAATCCAAAAAATCGAACTTGTGACTCCCAACCCATCTATGCCATGCATGCCTGCATTCATGAATAGTTCGAAAACTAAATATTAAGCGCACAAGCTATATAAATTTGGGTTCCATTTGCCTGCTTAAAAAAATCATGAAAGTTTTGGAAAGCTTAGGAATTTTCAATTTGTTAGACCACAACAATTTTTCGGACAAATGGAAAAAAGATACAAATAAAACACAAATAAGAACTCATATGCATATACGCACAAATAAACATCACCCAAAAACCACCTCTGAATTGTTTGTTGAAATCTACATCACATATCCCACACCGCCTAAGAAGTGAAATTTCATAAGTTCCATCACTCCTCTAAAGGTTAGGTAAATGTATGTGAGTTCGTGTGTGTGTTATTTGTGCCTTCTTTCCATTTATTAAAAAGCATAAAAACAAAAAAACAAAAAAAAAATTCGATTTATTGCTGATTTACTAGGCCTAATTCCACTTCTAATTATGATTTCTCTCACTAGTATATTAAATATTAATGCTGCATATCAGGCCAGGCTGGGCTGGGCCAAGTTCAGCCCAATAATGATCCCCTTACAATCCTCTGGCACAAACCCAGCCCAGCCAATATCAATTGAGTTTAACCCGATTTATAGACACACTGGCATTCAAATCGTAAGGGGATGAAAATTTGATTGGCCATGCAAAGAATATCACTCTTATAGTCTTATCACAAATTATTACCATTACATGTGTTTTTCTATATATATATATATATATATATAGGTTTCCTTACAACTCGTTTTATCATTATTTTTACCACCGGTTCTCAAAACAACAATGTGAGTCGAATATTTTGAGAAATCGAATATTAATGGGTTAGATACACTCCTTATATCAGTCATAAATGCCAAAAAAAACATATTGATCCAATCATATATATATATATATATAACCAACCAATGGTAAGTTGCCATGTGACGTGAAAGTTGGTGTGTTAATGGCTACTAACCATATTGTTAGTGGGCCGCTAATTGAGTTAGTGGGTGGTTAATTAAGAAAGTGGCTAATTGAGTTAGTAGGTGGTTATGCCACATGTCAAGCAAAGATAAAGTCTAGAAAAGTTAGTGGGACATGTGGCAATCATTTAGGCATGAAGTAGGAAGTTAAAAAAGTAGTGGAACACTACCTCAAAAGCACAACGTGGGTGATTACATGGCTGGCCAGCCTAGGCCGTGGCTTATATATACCCCATTCAAAGAGACAAGCAAGGACGCAACTTCAACTCCAAAAAACTGCGCAATGCTTCAAGACATTCTAGTAGATTTTTTAGGCCTTTCTCTTAGCAAGCAATCTACTTTTCAAGTTTATTTCAAGCATTTTTAGTTTAGTTCAAGCATCTTTTCAATTTCAATCCGTAGTTCTTCAAGTTTCAAGCATTTCTTGTGAAAATCCAAAAATTTTAAATTATTATTTTATATATATATAAAAAATCTTTTATAAAATTTCATTTCATGTCCCTTTTTAAACTTAAGTCAAACCCCCTCCCCCTTTTTATCTCTCATTTTCGGCCAAAAGGAGAGGGAGCCCGAGAGTGAAAGAGAGAGTGTGGTTCGGAGAGAGAGAGAGAGAGAGAGAGAGAGAGAGAAAGGGGAGCTTACCAAGACTTGCCGGAGCTCGTGGTCGCCGTGAACACACCGTAAAGAGGTAAGCCTAGTGATTTTGTTACCTTCTCTTTCACCCCCCTTTTCTTTTTCATTCTTCCAAACCTATTTTGCGGGTTTGAAGTTCATATCTTTGGATCCATAGGATTTGTTGGTTCTAAATGTTTTGGGTAGTGAATCAGCCTTGGTTTTGTAAGATTTGAGGCTTTGGTTGAGAAAATTTGGGGTTATTTGGAGTATATATATACCATGATTTGTGTTTATGTGAGTTTTATGCCTAAAACTTTGTAAATCTTCAAATCGTACCGTTGGATCTTTGTTATTCTTGGGGATTTTGGTGGATTTTGACTTGTTTAGCATAGATCTAAGTTTCCACCGTTGGGTTTTGAGATATGATATCAAAATGGGGAGTTTTTGTGAAAATGTGCAGTTCTTGCTCGTGAGTGTGCTATTCAGAGCATTTTTTATCGATAGAGGTGGAGCTTTTATCGATAGAGGATGCTCTCGGGTACAAAATTTTTGTGGAGCCTTCTGTCTATCGATAAAGAGGGATTTTTGTCTATCGATAAAAACCCCATTTTCCTACTTTTACTTCTTTTCTCATTTGTTTGTTTGGTTACTCTTATACCATTAATGAATATGTATAGTTAATGGTTTTTGAGGATAAAGTTAGAGCCCTGAAAGATAATAAGGTCTAGAATGAAGCCTTGATTGGTTTTGTGGGAATGAAAGTAATATGTATATTCTTATTTTTTTTTTAAGATATAGGAAATCCTTGGGAAGACTATTACGCAACGTAGTTTGCATTTGCATGTAGGAGTCGGTTGGGGACTTAATCGTTGAGGTATGAATATTTATATTCTTACTAATTCTGATGATAAATTTTTGGGTTGTTCCCTATGCTATTGAACATGAAAACCTTGTTTATAAACCTTTGATGCATATATCATCTTGTTTACACTTGATTGTAATGTGGTTGGATTATGTAAGCTTGTCATGTTATGTTGTGCCGTAATGATATCGTGCCATGAATTGTTCATGCTTATATCATGTTACCTGAATATGAAACTGATATATGATAGAATAGAAAGAGTCTGGAGAATACTCCTCTTTCTTGAAATGAATGTAATGAATATACGACGATATGGAAAGAGTCATGAAAATACTCATCTTTCTTGGATATGTACTACATGTAATGGCACTGGTCTTGAGCATACTCCCATGCCAATGTGATGAACTTATATATATATATGCATTGAATGAATCATGAGCACCCCTGTTATGTATATGTTATGGAATGTTAGTATGACACTTGGGAATACTTGTATGTATATCTTAAACCACATCTTTACTTTGAAACTGAATTATGAATGACTTATGCATCATTATTATCAATGTTAGCTAAGAATGATATTTCTACTGAGCAATCAAATGCTCACCGCTGCCTTTTATGCAGTAGATTCCCAGTATAGCATTATAGGATCATCAAGTCAGAAAACTTTCCCGTTGGTGCTAGGCTTGGCAGTATTTTGGGCGCTGGTATTAAGGAATAGGTAGCCGTTGTTTTGTAAATGGATAAACTTTGGAACTTTAGTATTGAGTAATATTTACCTATGTGTCAGGGATGTTGACGATTTATATTATGCATGTATTTATTTACTTATTGCATTTGTCGAATCAGGGACATATGTATGCTAAACATTATTACATTTCATGCTTGTTATATGTATCCTTCATTGTGTTCTCGTATGGAAATATGAATGAGTATATCAGGTTGTATCTCCATCTTGACACATGTTGACCTACCCGGGAGGGTCTACAGTAGCGTCAGTTTGGGGCGTTACATTTCTACTTCAAGCAAGCGTCACATTTTAATTTCCGAGCACATTTTCATTCCAAGCTTGTCGATTTCTGTTTCTAGCGTTGTAATCTCAAGCAATGTAAGTATTTCTCTAGTTAATGCATTTCCAATTTCATTCCAAGTAAGTTAATCGGTTAGATTTTGATGTAATTCGAATCGGATTTTAGTTTTTCTTAGACATTTCATCCTAGAACCCAAGATGATTAACTTCTAATCTTCGCCAATCGCCTGATTTCCATTTCTTTTAAAGTGACCGATTAGGTATTAGGACATTTCCTAATTTCGCGGCCTAGAAGGTGCTAAAAGTCGTGTTCTAAATGGTCTCTTGGGCTTTTACTGGCCCTGGCACACCCGCGTAAAGATCTTCACGCGCAAGGTCTCGAGACCAAATTTTACACCGGGAACAATATATATATATACAGAGGTGCTAATATAAGGTGCACTTGATGCAACTTGCATCAGGTGCCCTCCTCTATAGCCACCTGTGATGACAATTTTTAAAAACTGACCGTTGGATTAGATACCCCTATAACGTATGTCATGTCTGTCAAAAATCACAGTGATCCAACGGTTGGTTTCTGAGAAAACTGACTGCTAAAAAATGATAACATTTTAAAGAACAAAAAAGTCATAGTTTTTTAGCGGTCAGTTTTCTCGGAAACCAACCGTTGGATTACTGTGATTTTTGTCAGACATGACATACGTTATAGGAATATCTAATCCAACGGTCAGTTTTTTAAAATTTTCATCACAAGTGGCCGTAGAGGAGGGCACCTGATGCAAGTTGCATCAAGTGCACCTTATATTAGCACCTCTATATATATATATATATATATATATGATGACTTGAATTTTTAGTAAATGTGGGATTAGTATTTTGAAAAACTAACCTCGGATTTGATATTTTTCTTATGTATGTCAGACATGCCAAAAATTATAGTGAACTAACGACCAGCCAATTTTTAAAATACAAACTATGAAAAATTATAACAGTTTTTAAAATATATATGTATATATAAACCTCTTGGTTTAATTGACTAATTGGGTGGACCGACAAATTATGCATCACGTGTGCAATATTTGATAATAAACCAAGAGGGAAAAAGTAAGCCCTTTATGTGTTAAGCTAATGCTGGCCTTGGGACTTAGGGACAATGTGTGTCCGAACCTTGCCTTGGCCCTTGGGTTAGGTTTGGGCTGGGCCAATCAAGGTACAACCTTGCCTGTCATGTTTTGCTAACAGCTATTTCAATAATGAAACTAAAGTTCAAGTGATTAATTGTCCTTTTTTTTTTTTTTAAGAGTGATTAATTATCCTAAGGGGCAGATATTGCCACCCGACAATGTGATTCCTGCCCCCCAAACCCTAAACATTTGCCTATTCCAAATATACCCTTGTGCAAATTTACCAATAAAAACATTGCATATTTCTTTTTTTTTTTTTTTTCTTATTGGAAAGGAAATATAATATCAACTAAAAGTTAGGGATACAACGGGGATAAACTGTCCCCACATAGTCATAATACAATAGCATAGACATAGCTAAAGGAGATTGATCAAAAAACACAAGAGTATCATCACCAGCAAATTCTTTTTAGCAAGCCAATTAGTGCATTTGTTACCTTCCCTGTAGATTTGTCAGATGGATTGGGGAAAGATTTTCAAAAAAAAATCTGCAGTCATTAATAATGGGACTTAAATGGATAATAGTGGTTACACCATTTTGAATCATACTGACCAATTCATATGCATCAACTTCAATATCAATAAAACAGATATTGTGAAATTTAGCAACATGTAAACCATCCGGAAAAGCCCAAAGTTAAGGCTGCGTCCCAATTTGGATCCACACCCCACCTTTAATAACCATACCCCAACTCTAACCTCTTCTAACAGCCACCTCGCCTCCCTTCCCACCCTTTGGTTTAAAGACCCACAAAAAAAAAAAAAACAAAACAAAAAAAAAAAAGTTACAGAAATAAACTCTTTTTGGCAAACTTCAAACCCACATCCCAAAATATCTCAAATTAATTTCGCAGAAGTCCCAAATTGAAATAAACTCTTTTTGGCAAACTAGAATCGATATTAAGTGGTATGTTCGGTTAGCGTTGGCCGAATCAATATGTTTTGTTCAAATTCCCGCCCGAGAGAGATTAGTTTTCTTAATAATTAATTTCATACCAATATACCATCACGAAAACCAGATTCTGATTGTGCTCTCAACTGGTTTGTCTTATTTACCTCAAATCAACGAAGAGGAAGAATTGCTTGCGCTCTCATTTGGCCAGTTTTGGTTTGGATCGATTCCTATTCATATCTCTCTCTCTCTCTCTCTCTCTCTCTCTATATATATATATATATATATTTGTGTGTGTTTGGGTGTTGATATATTTGTGCTTTTGTCATTTACCTACAGATCGAGCTCTATTATTTTTCTGATAAACTCCAAAGAAAAAGGTGTATTGGGTTAAAACATGGCATTAATTTTGGTGATAGATTCATACTCGGTGGAGAGAGATATTGAAGATATGGTGTTACAATTGCATTGGTGCTTAAAAATGTTTTTGTGAGTTTCAAATCATACCAGCTCCATCGCTCAAGCATCTATAAAATTGTTGAACTTAATTCAAATTAAAACACAACAAGTATGGCAATAAAATACATAACCCAACAAAGCAGATTGCTCCAAAAACATCCTATGCCTGAATACATGTTTTCCATCAAATCTGGCAATGACACAATTTGCAGATGATGGTACCAGCGCACGAAGAGATGCCATGATCCATATATGTTTGCAGATGACACAATCTCTTAAGCTAATGTTTGTTTAAGAGATTATTTGTTCAACTTCGAAATTGTTTGTGACATATAGCAATTTAATTTTTAGTTTTTAAAAACTAAAGAGTAAGAGATACTCAAAGAAATATTGCTTTATATATAGTTTCACAGCATAAGGGATTATTTGTTCAACCTTAATATAGGCGGCCCAAAAAGGTATTACAAATTAATAAAGATTTTACTTAAAAAAATAAGTGTTCCATCATATGCTATTTCATTTGGGATACACTTTTGAGTCAATCAGAACTTGCCATGCTAGAATGGAAGTTTGGGTCAACACCCAACTATGATCATGCCATATGTTGTTGTTTTTTTTCTTTTTTAAAAAAAATAGAAAAAGAAAAAGAAAAGGGAAAATATTGTACGACTAAAAATCAATTATCCTAAAAATATATTTCAAATGAGATGGTAGATAAAATTGTCAAATTGTCAAAAAAGTTTACTAGGCGTTGATGAAGAGTCATTATATATATTTTTTAATTTTATTTATTCCGATATCAAAGGACCTAACATCATCATTGCTTGGAAGATGGCTTTATCCATCTCTCTTAATCCATATATTAATTTATAATAGTGGCCTTATAATTAAATAATTTATATATATTTAGCTTCTCTCTATTTCTCATCATCCAAATATTAATTTTGGTTTTCCATAAAAAGAAAATCCCAAAAATGGAAAACCCGGCCCCTTTCAACCAAGTCAAATGGTCATATTAGCCTCATTCAAGTGGGGGGATGTTATTTTCTCGTTCCAAAAAATAATGAAAAATCTAGGGCCTGTTTACTTCGTGAAAATTTTTACAATTTTTATTTTATGTGAAAATTTTTTAAAAATAGTTTTCATTTTTATTTTTTAAAATTTAAAAAATGTGATTACCTTGCAAAAATTAAAACTGTTTTCAAAATCTAAAAATAGTATAAATGCATTTACTAAAACTATATATTATTTCTATATGTTTTATTATTTTTATTTTTTGGTTTTATAGTTGGTCTACTTTTTTTTTTCTATGTTTATAAGCATTGCCACGATATAATTATTATTTTCAGTTTTTTGTGAAAATACAAAAAAAAAAAAAAAAAAATCTTTTTGATGTTTTCACATTTTCTTAAAAACTGAATTCATTTTCTGAAAATAGTTTTCAGTTTTTTACAAGTAGACGCGTTTTTTAGACCGTTTTTTGTTTTTATTGAAAATGAAAGTGAAAATTGCGAAAATTTTCACGAAGTAAACAAGTCCCTAAATATTCAATATTTCAATTTGCGTAAATTTCTAAGTAAACTAATCTCATCTTTCTTCAAACACCATATATATATTTCATGAAGATAGAAAAAGGGAGAGAGAGAAGCATAGACAGTAATCTTCTAGAGATGATCTAGCTGCATCTCTTCTATACTAAGATTCAAACGATACAAAAACAAATCACTAACCTAACAAAAATTTAAAGTGGAGGAAATTAGCCACATTTGCTCCACGGTCTCCACATACACCTGCTGGTCATATTGCATAAAAACTTGAATTTCCAATAGTGAAGGAAGAACATGATGACAAAGATTTCTGTCCACCAATTAGATATTGCAATCCAGATTTTTGTCCTGTAAATACATGTCATGCAGTAAGATAACACAATAAATGGGTAGATGGTAAAATAGTATATTGAAAAAAAAAATCATATAAGCAATAAATTTTATAAATATTTTGTTATGGATTTACCCAACTGCCAAAATATTTTAGATGGACTATACAATATAGACCATCAATTAGATCCTGCCCTCCAGATTTTGAACACAGTTTGATGAGAAAGAAAGAAGCAATATATCAAACAGTTAAATCTAAATTCCAAAATATATTAATATTTTTCCTTTCCCGAGAAACAAACGGTGTAGGGTAGAAAAGATGGATGTGAGTGATGGAGAGTAGAGGAGAATATGTAAAGAAATCGATAAGATGAAGAATAGAGTTAAGATGATGAAAAGAATATGAGCGTTTGTGAGGAGTTGGATATCTGATAAAGATGGCGGTTTTTTTTTTTAGATTTTAAATGTAACGCCCCAATCTGACGCTATTGCCAACCGTCCTGGATAGGTCAACACGTGTTAAAATGGAGATACAATCTGATACACTTATAAATATTTTCATACTCGGGCATAAAGAAAGGTGTATATAACAAGCATGATATGTAGTGGAATGTCATACTTATGTCCGTGATTTGCATCATACAATAAATATAAATATATTCAAAGTATAGCAAAGTGCCAACTGAAAGGATATCGATGAAACACGGATTTGCAGTGGAAGACAGAGAATAACAAGTTTAAAATTTTTGAATCCTTCATCAAAATCCAGTATGGATTCGAACAAGCATGAAACCATGAATAATATAAAACAAGATTATACATTTAATAAAATAAAACATACATACTTGTTTTGCCTTTCGATGTAGATTTTCTCGCGAGCTTCAAAGCGTATGAAGCCTCCGATGGTATCCACACGAACACAAGACCTCTTGAACTCTTGCACTTCACAACAATCGAAGAAGCAAGCTTGGAGAGGGGAGAGGGAGCTCATAGCTAGGGGTGGGCGAAGAGCTAGGTCACGGCCTAGGGTTTTCTCTCACTCTATTTGTGCCTCCTTTCTTTTGATGAATGGATTACCTTGTGCTAGCATTGACCCATCACCTTATATTTATAGAAAACCACTAGAGTTTTTATTAATATTAATTCCAATTATAATTAAACTCCTTAATTATTAACAATTAATAACAAGGCTCTTGTTTAATTATCAATTAGGAAATTCCACACTCTTTTTAATTCAAGAGACTCACTTATGTTCTTTGTTTTTGTGTGACCCATTGGGTTCACCCCAACCTAGCAGTGGACATGGACATCTCTATGTCTCCCAAAAATAGAAACTTTCTATTTTAAGGTTCAATTGGAACAATTCCAATTATGCCCTCATTGATAACACTTTGTCAATAGGCTTTCACTGGTCATGTGTGACATCTAACAACACATCATGACGTACCCTAGGTTTGGGTGAATAGCAAAACTATATGAACCCTTCATGTTACTTAATCCTTCATCCCCTAATGTCACTGTTAAGATAATAGGTATGGTTATCGGTTAAACCCTATCTTAAAAGCTTGATATCTGTTCCACAAAATATAATATATCTCAATAAGGTAAATGCAGTGAAACTCTTTTCACTATTTACCTATCACCCTGGCCAGAGATTCACTTTGAGAATTATACTTGTGAATTAATCTTGACATTCTCTCAAATCAAGTGAGAGTGATGATTCCTTATTGTACACTCATCTATCTTCATACATAACTTATTAGAGCTAATAAGTACCGATTACAACCTTATGGTTAAGGCTGTACAAGATACTATCAAACCCTAGCAGCCTATGCATAAGATAGCTATGATGTCTCAAGTCTAAGGACTACCAATTAAATGGACGTAACATAATAATATTGTAACGCCCCAACCTGACCATTATACCAACCATCCCGGGTAGGTCGACACGGGTCAAGATGTAGGTACAACCTGTACTGCTCATTCATATTTCCATACACAGGATAAAGAAAGGATAATTTATAACAACATGAAATGATATGTTCTAGTGCATACATGCCCAAGTACGAGTAATACAACAAGTAAAGAGTCAAAAGTACCAAGCTTAATGCCAACATCCCTGGCATATAGGCTACTAAGGAAATAAACTGATAGTTCGAAATACAGATAACTCAAATACAAGCTAGACTGCCTGATGCACGACTGCCCAGAACACTGCAAATCCCAATGCAACCTGAGTAGAGTTTCCTACCAATGGACCTTTACTAGAAACCTGTAAACCTGCTGCATGAAACACAGCATGAGCATGGAATGCCCAATAGGAGTACAACCTCAACCAACAGTAATAATATTGATACAATGAACATGATAAATAAAACAGTTTATATATTCGGTTCAAAGTTCAATAACATAAATGGTGTGGGTTTAGATCTGTCATAAACGCAAGAAAAAAATATCCATCAATTTCGAAGACCAGGCTCACAGAACGTATATCAGGACGTTATTCTAGGCTAACAAGCCTCCGGCACAACGACAGCCAAAATCGACCACTACGGGGTCTGACCTCTCGAGGGTAACCGATCAGTTGCCTAAAGCACATGGCCAACTGTCGAGCCACTACGGGGCTATATACTTCGGGTCCGCACTAAGGCTCCACCCAGGACCATGGGCCCTTAAATAATCTCCCTGTATACCAACCGAGCCTAAACCATGCATGACAGCAAGAGTTTATATAATTCCAAATCAATTTCCAAAGCCAGCAGGTAAAGCAATTCATATGTGGCATATAAGCATAATCAAGCATCATTTCAAAACAGTTGGAACACCATCCGAAAGCAGGAATGAAATAAGTAAATCCATATGCCATCATATATAGGTTCATAAACAATTATAAAACACGCCACACCAATAGTTCATCAAGTATGTTCCATGTATCCTGTCTATTTCATAAAACAGTTCAGCATAATATGCCACATAAAATCATATATCATCACCGTCAGAGAGGTTCAGTATCCTACCTGGACTGGGCAAATAACTCCTAGCAGTGTCTGGGTGAAATGCAAACTAACTCGCAAAAGGATAATTACCGGGACTATCCTGATCTGAAACATTGACCAATGAAGATATGCATAAGTCCCTGTCTTATAAAATAAACCTAATATTTAAAAACTAGACTCCGAGAGCTTTCCGTACATATAAAGTACGCGAAAATCGGTGCTCGTATGCAAAAGTTTTGAAAGTTTGAAAATCGGAGTCGAAAATTATCGAAAATGGGCAATTTGGTAAAAGTAGGGGTATTTTTGTAATTCGGCCGTGAAAATAACCACAAAGGTCATCTTCCTCACGAGGAGGCAACCTGCAACATCATTTCACACTTAAAAAAAAAAAATAATGAGATTCAAATGCAAACAAGGTTGTAAGGTTTTTATTAAAACTATAAAATCAAAAGGTAAAGATCTTAGTTTATATATATATATATATATATATATATATATATATATATATATATATATATATATATATATTAAAACCCCAAGAATGGCACATGACTGCCACGGCTGGAGTGCCATGGCCATGGCCGGGACTGCCTTGGCCGGAGCTCATAGTGGCCTCAGTCCAGCCTCTTTTCAAGCCTCCAAATAGCCTTTTATAGCCTCGAAACAATCCCACATGCCACAAGATTAAACTCATATTTGAAACAAAGTTAAAATCCAAACTTGAATTCAAAATATTTCCATGGCAGCCGTGGGCATCACCCTCATTGTGAGTGTTAAAAAGTTTTAAAAATGAAGCATCAAAGCTGCCCACAAGTCACATGCAAATGGATATAAATTTCTGGGACATTAAATAGTCACATGCAAGGTAGATACAAAATGATTTGCAAATTAAACTCAAGTTGGAACTCAAACAGAGCAACCATGGCTGCTCACGGCCAGCACAATCTCAGTCATTCAAAATCCAAAATCAAACCACCCAAATGGCTGGTTTGTTTCCTGCAAACTCAAGGTAAAACTCTTTTGTAGCTGGTTCAAAAGTCATTGAAAATCAAATGAAAGGAAAACCCATGCTCGAAACAAGGCAGCCATGGCTGCCGTGGGTGATTAACTTCACCACAGCCACTTGAAGCTCAAAATTTAAACTATTCTTTGTTGATTTGATGCATGCAGACACAAGGGAACTTGATCTAACTATTGAACTCAAAATGAGACACAATCATGCAAGGAAATCCAACATGCAAAATCCCGAAATGCATGTTCAGAAAACAGGGGCTTCCCTGCCGGGTCATTTTAGCTTCAAAAATCTAAAACTCCACTCATTCATGTTCGATCCATATATGGTTTTTAAAGAAAAAAAACAAGGGTCTTTTTGCAATATGCAAAAATTAAATTTGCTAGATTTACAAGAGGCCCTTTAGTTGATATAAAACTTTAAAATCACCACTAACCCTTATAAAATTTTAAAAATTGAAGCTTCTAAATTATAAAATACCCCAAAACTTATTAAAACGATGAAAATAGCACATTTAAAATTTTTGGGGTATTACAAATATTCAGACATAACCTCCATAGGAACATACTTTGCAGTTCATGTTCAGTGTACATATTCTCTAATATGCACCCACATATTAATTATAGTGTCATTACACTGATAGGAAAGACTACCTATCCTCCATAGGAGTTAGTTTAAATTTGTGATACTCTTGACAGTTTATATAAATATCCACTTTAATAAACCTATGAATAAATGTGTATGAGAAATATCAGTCTCTCTATCTCAACAACTTGAGATATATATTTCTCTTATCATTTACTCTTGGACCTTATCGAATATGTTTAAACACATAAGATAAGTTATACCTTCCAAATATGATAATATAAAATTAATTTGCCATTTAGGATTGGTTTTAGGGCATACTTCTAACACCAACATCCCTGGCACCTAGGTTAAGTAATAAATAAAGTATCGAAAGTTAATGTTCAGCTAACAAACAACAGCTACCTATTCCGCAACAATAGGGCCCAAAAAACTACCCAACCAAGTATGGTAGGAAACACACCCTGCTCTGGAGATCATGCTATACTACTCTATGAATCTGCTGTATGAAAGACAACTGTGAGCGTTTGAATGCTCAGTAGGAATATAATTCTCAACTAATAATGATAACAAGGATGCATATAATCATTTATGAGCAGGTTTGTAAATGTATATGTGGTTTCAAGATATACAAGTATTCACAAGTGATATGCCAAGAATTCACAATATAAATAACATCTGATCTCATGAGTCAACCAATACACTTTTCAACATGTTGGTATGGGAATAGTCTCAACTAGTACCGAAAGAGGAGTAGTCTCAACTCTTTTTCCATTCATTACATAACTCGATCATAACATAAACATCAATATTCCATCGAATAACAATCATCACATAATAAGCAAGATAACATTTTTGTATAATCTAACCTGTAGACATCCATTTTTGACCATGAGTATGGTCATGAATGGTTGCCTTTGATTAGAAGTGAAATAGGGAGTAAAAACCTTAAGTTCCCAGTTTTACCCTTTGTGGGTAATTAGGTAGAGGCCATTATCACATGTGTGTTTTTAGGTCAGATTGAGTCGGTTCTTTTTGCATTAGATTTTTAAAAGAGTCTAGGAACGTCTCTGCAAATTTTCATGACATTCCGAGCCAGGCTTGATAGAAAATAAGGTTTTTTGTGACTGAAGGGCAGTTTTGTCCTTTGAATCACAAAAGCCCTTAATGACTGTCGATTTTGTCTCGAATGGTCTCGAGACTTTGGCATGGATATTCAAAGTGTGTTTGGTAGCTAAGTTGATCAATGACAAGATCTGTGGAGCCTTCTGGCTCATGATTGGCTCTTGAAGCCCAAAAGGCCCTTTCAAAGCCCAGATTAGGATTTCAACCGGAAGCGACCGAAATTCGATATTTTTATCAAACCAAAGCCTTCAAAGGCTTCAAAACACTTTCCTAAAACATTTTAAAACTTGTTTCAAGAAAAAGAAATGATTTCGAAAGCAATCATTTAGCAAATTTCAAAACCCTAATTTGAGCCCGGCAGGCTCTAAACAGCTAATCAGTCGAATTTTCCCTAAACCTTTGACCTAGGTCAATGCATTTTCACTTCAAACACTTCTTAAAACATGGAGAATCGAATCACGATCATTTCGGCGCTTGAATCATCAAATTTGGACTTAAAACGGGTCCGAAAAGCCGAAAAAAGCCGAAACCGGGTCAAAACGGGCTGAGGAAGGTCAACACAGGCTAAATTTGGCATGGAGGACCGATGGCCGTCCACCTAGGGACGGCCAACCGTCCACGAGGGACGGCCAACCATCCTAGAGTGGATGGTCGTCGATCCTCTCAGCCAATAATTGCTCTTTTTTAGTGTTTTTCCTGCCCGAGACTCTTCCAAGCCCCGCCATGTGTCTAGTTCGGCCATGGGGACTTTTGGATGAGAATGAACACCTTGGAAGACTTATTTTGAACCCTTGGATCTTTCCTAGGAGATTTAAACTCAGCCATTGATCAAACTCAGGCCTCCCTATAAATAGAGGGCCCTAGAATCAGTTTCAACACACAGAATAAGCTTTAGAGAGCTAGCTTGGAGAGTAGAGGCCTGAGCAATTGCACAAGCTTCCCCCATAGCACTCTAGCTTAAGTTTTAAAGTTTTTGAGGTCCTTAGAGTCCTTGAAGAGAAGGTTTGGAGCTTGAGGAGAAGGCTTGAAGCTTGAAGGCTTGAAGGCGAAGGTTAGTAGTTTTCTTTCTTGTTCTTTTTCTTTTTCTTCTTTAATCATGTTAGGTTAGGTTTTTACTTTCTTAGTATGCATAGGGTTTAGTTTATTGTTAGTATGCATAGGATATCGTTTATCATTAGCATGCATAGTATAAGTTATATATTTCTTTAGTATGCATAATAGACTAGATTATTTTTATATACGCATATTTCTCTTCTTCCATTCTTATATTATCATACCATATTAATATTAGGATGTATTTTATATCTAGAATATATGATAATATATTAGTTTCATGCATATTATTTTCTTAAGGTTAGGAAAGTATATTAATCCATTTTTTTTTAAGTTTTATATTGTTACTATGTTAGAGATGCATGTTAATAGTTTAGGTTTATGTCATTACTTTAATCATGTCTTGATTGGAATGATATGACTTGTGTTCGAGGGAGCACGCAAAGGTAAGTCCCTTCCCTTGTGATTAAATGTCAAGTTTTGATGGTAGTTTAGTATGCATATTAGGTTGCATTTAGTACATATGTTCACTTTTTTTATTCTTTTATTTTATGGGTTTTAAACCCACTTTTTGATTACTTATAAAGCTGTCCATGGATTTAAAGTGACCTAAAAGTGTATTAAAACTCACTTTTTTAGGCCAAAATCAACATAAAAACATGCCTAAGTTCACATAGCTAACTTAGATTGCATTTAGGCCATTTTCATGCATTGTTTGTAATCTTTTATGCATTTTTATTTATTTTTCCAGAAACAGCATGCATATCATAGTGTTTTAGGTATAGACTAACCTAGGATTAGCTAGAAACCCTAGGATTAGGGGGGTCACTTGATCCCACTTAGGACTCTTCTTTTTTGTAAGAATTACAATAAGAATAGAGTTATATTTTACTTAGGATTCTACTTCGAGAATAATTCTAAAAAAATGATTTTGAAAGAATTCAAAATGGAATGAAATTCCATCTCTCATAACAAGTGTTTTGATCAAACTCAAACTCTCGAAGCTAGAGTCCAAGATAAGATAGAATATCTACGATTATGTGGTTTGTTACAATAGGAGAGTCCTATGTAATCGAACTACGTGGACTTTGATCTTTGTCAAGCAATTGATAAGGGACGTAGGCAATCAATAGGATGCAAGTCCAATCATAGGTTGACTTTTGTCTCCTAAGATCATTAGGTTTCTTGTATACTTTTCTATTAACTATTAGTATTATTTAGTATTATATATCATATTTTGTGGTTGATTAGATAAATAGCACTGTTTTGATAAGATTTTGACAAAGCCCAAACTTAATTAGGAGACCTTTCATTAGGGCGAGGTGGGTGCCTACAAGGAGTTCCTTGGAACCTTCCCACTTCGTAACCTAGCCCCCGAATCCAACTTTGATTCGAAAGACCATGCTTTTCCAAAATATGGGGTCAATGTTTTATTGAAAATAAAACTTTTTTTTTTTTGTGGTTTCCCTATTCACTAAAAATAAGGTGGCGACTCCTAGTTTTTACAAACTCTTATCCTTTTTCAAAAACCCTATCTTGAGTGGATAATAGAGAAGGATAAATGTGGATAGTAGAGAAGGATAAATCGAGACGGATAAACATCATCCACAATCCACTCAAGATAAACACCCCCCAAAAGTGAACGAGAGGGCCTCCCGATCCAGGTTGGCTGGTTCACATAACCATATAAAAATCATGTAAATAATATGATATATGCATCAAGAGTTTATAAGCAGAAATCTCTAAGTTCATAATATGGGCACCGGCCCCAAAATTTCATTATCAGCGTTTGTAAGAATATGAATATTCCTACCTCAAAATTAGATCTCCTCCAAGTCTAAATGCAAATGCAAGAGCTATATGGTGTAATGATCCTCCCACGGACTTCCCAAATCTAAAAGGAAGGTTAAATGAAATATATATTAATTTCCATTTCTACTCTAACCAAACCGGCCTTACAATCCAAAACCTAGGTTTCCCAAAACCCTATATTGGATCTTAAAATATTAAGGAGAACGCCAAGGGATAAGAAGAAAGTAACCATAAAGCAAAAAAGGAAATGGATGGACTATCGATAGACTGTCTATCGATAATGGTTTCTCTATCCATAGAAGGTCTATCAATAGAAGTCCTCTATCGATAGAGACAAACTCTTATCGATAGAAAAATGTTTCTACCAGAAAATGATTCCCATCCTCGCATTCTCTATCAATGGAGACACCATTTCTATCTATAGGGAAGTGCCAAATTTCGTAGGTTTGAACATTAGAACCTCAAAACCCCTCAAAACTCCATTTTATCATCAATCCTACATCAAATCTCACCATGTGATCAAAGATCCACACCCATGGGACTTAAAAAACACTTGATCAAGTTCAAAAACAAAGATTTAACAGTTCAATCTCAAGATCCACAAAATTTTAGGCACAAAACCCATATAAACCCATAAACCTTAAACAATATGCTAAACCTTCCCAAATCCTTCAACAAAGTCACAAATCCAAACCTAAGCTAGCCCCAAAGCACTATGAACACCTTCATTCTCAAATCCATTCGCATATTCTTCCAAAATCCAAACTTAGCAACCCAAAACCCCACAAAATGGGTTTGAAAAGAAAAGAAAGAGACGAAGAAAAGAAAATGATAACCAAGTGCTTGTCAATTTCGGGTGTGCTCAATTACGTCCCAAGCGTAGGAACTCAATTATCGCCAAGCATAATAAAACTATGGGAATCCACAGGTCATTTCCACAGGGAGTGGGGACTACGAAGGATCCTTAGGCATTGAAACCCAAAGAATGTGTACTTAAAGTAAATCATGGGGGTTTGTTGATTTGGTTGAGTTGGTAACCGGTTGCAATTGAAATTAACACAAGGGAAACAAATGGTAGGGTTCTAGGGTTTCTACTCATCCACAACTAGGTAACAAGCATCTCTCATTAATGTTCTCATCTAGGATCCATTGAAGAATGGTCTTTGATGGATGATATAACTTTGAAAGCTTTTAAACAAGTATGAATATGGGAATGATACCAAATGCTCACTTAAGCAATAATACAAACACTTAGCATGCATTTAGGTTCAAGCACAATGTGTACCAAGGTTAACTTGTTCACACATTGTCAAGAAGATGCCATACTAAGCATTGAGAGAAGAAGTAGTGAGTATTTAGCATCATACTCATTCCATTAAACACAAAGAGATGAAAGAGTGTTGTTACCTTTGTTGGTGATGAGTTTCCACCGTTTGAACCCTACCTTGGAGGTTTAGAACTCCATTAAAGCTATGAACATGAAAGTAAATGCAAGAACAAGAGTAATAAATGCAAAATGAGAGAGAAATAACTTCTATTAAAGGATTAAAAGACAAATAACAATGTTCAAACACTAAGAAACTAGTTTAAAGAACCAAAATAAGGATTACAACTGATGGAAAACAAGAACAAGAAGAAATCCTAAGCTAAACTATGTAGAAAACCCTAGAAATGTGAAAAACCCTAAGCTAAACTACCCAAACCCTAACTATCAAGACTAAGGACTCCTTCTCCAGCTGAGAAAGAGACTATAAATACCCCCCACAACAGCTACACGAATAGGGGGTCAAAAGACGACCGTGTCCTTGCAATAACATGACATTTACAAACATAGCTGGTGAAAAATCGAGCTCCAGTACCGGTACTCAGCATCCAGTACCGGTACTCAACCTTTACTGCCCAAATGCTGCACTTCAGTACCGGTACTCAGCAAGCCAGTACCGGTACTCACTTCCAAATTCTGCAGAAATTGTACTCCAAAAGCACCAAACTTCCCTAGCATTGAACAAAGCCTCCAAAAACTATCCCCGCAACTTTGAAATGCCTCAAACACGCTGAAGGACCCTTCCCAAGGTTGAAATGAGGAACGAAGCACAATTCGAACGTGCTTTGGCGGGTTTACTTCACAAAATGACTCCGTTTGAAGATGAAAATGTGCACGGGCACCTTCCTCGACACACGGCGACTCTCCAAGCGTCCCAAAACACTTCAAAAGGATGCGGATAACTACAAACGACCTACAAAAGCACAAAACACCAAAGAAAGTCAAATGCACCTATTCTACGCAAACTAAGGCCAATATGCATGCTAGAACGGTTAAAAGTAAGTAAAAATACCATACTTTATGTGTCAAACACCAAGCTTACCTCTACCGGTGACGTGACAACGACGGCGAACTCCGGTGAACCTCCGGCGAGCTTCCTTCTCTCAATCTCTCTCCTGGCCTCCCTCTCCTCTCTTGCTTTCTTGCCTTAGCCGAATGTGAAGAAGAGAAAAATGGTTTGGGTGTTTAAAATCATTTGGGGGATATAAGGGGCATTTTCAAAATTGTTTTAGAAAATATTTTTTATTATAAAATACCATTAAAATACCCAAATAAATGAAATTAAATGTTTAGGTTATCACAATCTCACCCTCTTAAAAGAATTTCGTCCCCGAAATTCAAAACATCAAGTTCTCGAAAAGAAAAGGGTATTTTTCTCTCATATCATACTCTAATTCCCAAGTAGCTTCTTCCACATCTTGATTTTTCCATAAAACTTTTACTTGGGGTACCACACGATTTCTCAAAACCTTCTGTTGCCTATCCAAAATTTGCACTGGTTGTTCCACATAAGAGCAGTCTTTCTTAAGCTTCACTCCAGGAAAATGAAGTATGTGTGATGGATCACACAAGCACTTCTTAAGCATCGAAACTGTGGGGTCTTGAATCCCACATCGGAAAAGAGAGAGGGAGTGACTGGGCTTATAAGTAAATATCATACATCTCCTAGTAACAACGCGTTTTATGGGCGCGTACGTTGCGCTTGCAGGTAAAGCGGATAATATTGTTACTTGGCGAGGTGCGGGGTATCAGAGTCGACTCTCGTCTGATCCGAGTGTAGGTTTCTGCCATGCTCGCGTGTAGGTGGGCGGGCTGGAGGCTGGCAAGCTACTGCATGGGGGACGTGCAGCCTTTCAAAGTGGGTGGATTGTGAGGTCTTGAATCCCATATCGGAAAAGAGAGAGGGAGTGATTGGGCTTCTAAGTAAACGTCGTACATCTCTTAGTAACAACGCGTTTTAAGGGGCAACCAGATAAAGTAAAGTCGTGCGTTTGTCACGTCGACGTGGGTTTATGGGTGCGTACGTTGTGCGTGCAGGCAAAGCGGACTATATTATTACTTGGCAAAGTGCGGGGTGTTACAGAAACATGAAAGACATTATACACCTTTTCTAATTGCGGGGGTAAATCTAATTGATACGCTATTTCCTCAACTTCCTTTGTGATATGAAAAAGTCCAACATATCTGGGTGCAAGTTTACTTCTCTTCCCAAATCGTACAATTCCTTTTTGTGGCAAAGCTTGAAAAACCTAATCCCTACTAGAGCACACGAATTTCACCACTTTTAAATTCAAGCAACAAGTATTAGATAAAACAGCCACACTCAAGAAACATGTTTTGAGTTGAATGTGAATATCAAATAACATGTAAATCGAAAAACACAAGATGAATCAACTATCAAGAGGGATCCATGAACACAAGAATCATTCCATCCTTTTTGATAGCTAGAAATCACATCAACAAATATTAAACGAACACACGATATACGTGGAAACCCTTTTGGGAGAAAACCACGGGAGAACAAGAGCAATCCACTATGAAAGAAAAGTTACAGAGATTATACCATACACTCTATCTCACCAACCCATGGCCTAGTGTACTGAGATCTCATCAACTCAGTCCATCGAGTCCTCCTTCTTCAAAGCTTGCTCACCAACTACTCAAGTAGTCTCACTCTTGATGTCTTCATCCAAGAGCCATGAGAATGATTCTATCTCCACAGATGATTCTCACAATATGCATGTAAATTTGGTTTCCAAGGTTTCTAATCCATTCTAAGAAAAGTCCATGATCAAATAATGAATATTCAAGCTCAATCTCAATTTAGAAAGTAAGAACAATAGCCCACAAGTGAAGAACCAAAATAGGTCTGAGAATAGAAATGTTTTCTGGCGGCTAAGGTCACTAAATCTCAAGTGACTTAATCCTTTTATAGTGTGATCAGTAACCAATGAGAAAACAGGGTAAAAAGTAGGCAGAATTAGGGTTTGCACGAACTTGGATCGATCCAGCCAAGACTTTGATCGATCCAAATTGAATTGACCAAAAAACAGCATTCTGTAGTTGAGTTTAACTCGAAATTGGATCGATCCAGCCAAGGCTTGGATCGATCCAGCTTGGCAAATTTTCAATTTCCAAACAAGAATTGTGATTATGCAAACATGGGATCGATCCAGGTCAACCTTGGATCGATCCAAGTATTCCTAAACTCCCAATTTCCAAAGGTGTAAACATGGAATCGATCCAGTTCAACCTTGGATCAATCCAAGTATTCATAAACCCTGATTTTACAAGTTTAAGAGGAATATAATGAGTTCTAACCTCCTAGGTTCAATCCTTAGGTCACTAGGTCACTTACCATCCTAATCCATGGAGATATAAAACCATTTTAGCACAGCTTCACTTGTGATCATCAGTACACATCTATAAATGTACAATCCCAAACCAAGTTTTGAAACGAAACAAGCCAACACACAAACACTAAACCTAACAAAGCTTTTAGAAACAAAAAGTCAACTTTAAACCTCAATCCCTTGAGATGTACATTAGCATAGCACTCTTGTCTACTCTAAGCCATTCTTAAATGCTCCTTAATGATCTGAATCTTCTCTGAAGTTTCCTTAATAAACTTTGGCTTCTCAACATGTTCCAACTTCAGCCCAACAGATAGGTGATCTACAAGGACGTCCATAAAGCTCTTCAAAGGGTGCCTGTAGACATCCATTTTTGACCATGGGAAGGGTCACTAATGGTTGCCTGTGATTTGAGGTGAAATAGAGTGTTAAAACCCTAAGTTGCCAGTTTTACCCTTGTGAGCAGTTAGATAGAGGTCATTATCGCATGTAGATTTTTAGGTCAGATTAAGTTGGTACTTCTTGCATTTAGTTTTTAGGGAGTCCATAGATGTCCTTGTCAAGTTTCACTGCATTCTGAGTCAAGCTTGATAGGTGATTAAGCCTTTTGTGACTTAAGAAGCAGTATTGTCCTTTGAATCACAAAAGTGCTTAAAAGCCTCGAGTTCATTTCTGATTGTCCTGAGACTTTGGCATGGATAATTAGGGTGTGTTTGGTAGATAAGTTGATCAATGGCAAGGTTCATTGAGCCTTTGGGCTCATGTTTGGCGGATAAAGCCCAAAAAGCCATTTCAAGGTCAAATTAGGGTTTCAACCGGGAATGATCGGGATTCGATTGTTTTATCAAAATCAAAGCTTTATGAAACTCAAAACACTTTCCAAAATGTTTCCAAAACATGTTTCGAGAAGTAGAAATGGTTTTTACGACCAATCGATTAGTGGATTTCAAAACCCTAAAAGGGCCCGATAGGCCCAAAACAACTAATCGGCTTGGTTTCTCTCAACCCCTTGAATTTAGTTAAGGTTTTTCATCCTCAAACTCTTCAAGAAATATGGAGAATTGAATCACGATCATTTTGGCGCTTGAATCGTCGAATTTGGACTTAAAACGGGCCCGAAAAGCCGAAAACAGACGAGACGAGTCGTGAGAGACCCAAACCAACCCTCCATGGACGGCTGCCACCCCAAAGGGATGGTCGCCACCCCTAAGTGGATGGTCGCCATCCCTAAAAGGATGGCCAACCATCCCTAGGTGGATGGTCATCGAAATCCTCACCCAATAACTGCTAATTTTTAGTCTTTCACCTACCCGGGACTCTTCCAAGCCTTGCCATGTGTCTAGCTCGGCCTTGGGGACTCTGGGATGAGTTGGGAGACCTTGGAAGGCTGGATTAGAGCCCTTGGATCATTCCTAAGAGTTTTAATCTCAGCCATTGATCAGTTTCAAGTCCCTCTATAAATAAAGAGCCCTGAAATCAGTTAGAGAACACACATTAAGGCATTTAAATAGCCAAATTGGTAGAGTAAAGCCTCAAGGCATTACACCAACCCCCTAAGTAACTTTAGTTGCATCTTTGAAGTCCTTGGAGTCCTTAGAGTTTGAAGAAGAAGCTAGGAGCAAGGGGAAAGAAGGCAAAAAGGTTAGTACAATTAATCTTGGTGCTTGTTTTGAGGAGTTACATAAGAGTTTGCATATCTATTCTTCTTCTTCTTCTTCTTCTTCATCTTTTCTTTCATTCTTCTTTTATGTTCATAATATGCTAGGATTAGGTGCTTAGGATGAGTCTTCATGGTTAGGAGTTCTTTTATATGCATGCTAGGAGTTAAGTTAATATGTGTTATTTTTTTGTTTTAAGTTAGTAATGCATGTTTAAGTAAAATTTGAGTCTTTTGGTATGGTAGAATGAGTATGAGTCTTGAGTATTGTGTTAGGATAGTTTTGTGTTTGATTACATCATTCCTCTTGATCATGCTTAATGTTTGGAGTGTTATATGACTTGTGTTCGAGGGAGCATGCGAAGGTAAGCTTCTTCTCTTGTGTTAAATTGAATAGTTTTAAGCATGGTATTTGGTTGTTTTGAGTAGTTTTGCATATAGGGTTTTAGTTCATTGTTTTAGCATGCATGTTAGTATTTATGTTTGATATTTTGGTGAATTAACAATGGTCTTGAAGCCACTCAAAGTGAATATTCAAATCTGTCCAGATATGAATATCTACTTAATGTGACTTAAATACCATTCTTAAGTCATTTTTTGCATAGTTTTACATATGGTAGTCTTAGTATATCATATTAGGTTGCATGCTAGATCATTTACACATTTTTTATTTATTATTTTCATGAGTTTTAATTTATTTTTAAAGGAACATTCAAATCTGTCCATAGATTGAAAGAATCCTTAAAGTAAGTTAAAAATCATTTTTAGGGTCAAATCAACCTAGAAACATGCCTAGGTTCACATAGAATAATTAGATTGCAATTAAGATTCTAGTGAGTTTAGGATCCTATTTTTGAGAAGATTTTCAAACCTAATGTTTTCCTAAAATTAATCCATCATTAAATGAATCCCAATGAAATTGGAACTCTTGAAATTTGCTTGGAATGAAATTCCACCTTTTGAAAGGACTTAATTCGGGATAAAATTCCCATTTTGAAAAGAGTTGTGATTGGATAAGAATTGTGATGTAAAAAGAATTCTAACTTCATTGGGAATCTATTAATTGATGAATTATTTTCTAAAAAATAATTTCAAACTGATAAAAACTCTTGAAGATAGAGTCTTGGATAAGATAGAATGCTAATGATAGTGTAGTTCATTACAATAGGAGAATCCTAGGTAATCGAACTACGTGGACTTTGATTCTTATAAAGAGATTGGTAAGGTACGTAGGCAGTCAATAGGGCGCAAGTCCAATCTTAAGATGACTCTTGTCTCCTAAGATCTTTATGATTTTTGATTCTTTATGATTATTATTATTATTTAGTATTATATACACTATTTTCTTGGTTGATTAGATATGATAGGTTGTTTTTTATGAGATTTTGATAAAGC
>JAESVK010069383.1:0-11751 GCA_017140935.1 Hamamelis virginiana
GGTTGTCTTTGAATTGAGTAAATTGTTTTGGGTTATGTTGGTGAGTCTGGCGTTAATTGAGTTGACTCGGGCTTGGTCTTGGAGGAGGATTTGGATGAGATTTTGAGGATTTGGATTAAATTGAGTGAGTGGAGAGCAAGGCCCATGCTTATGGACCACTTTCAAAGATGCCCTTTTATTTTGGGAACCTGAAAATAAATAGTTCATACAAAAAGTTACATCAAAATATTAAAAATTACTATTAAATTCATCTCTAGAAGCAATAACTGAAGGAAAAGGACTAATGGGAGCTCTTCACTGTGCCCCCAGATATGAGAGGAGCTCCCATTTTGGCATTGGAGATGCCCTTAGCCCATAACTTAGGCTTCCACCTAGCCAAAACAAAAGTAAGCCATAACGTTAGCATAATTTAGACTTTTTTTTCTTGTACAACCAGCCATCTTTTGTACCTTTAAGAAGAATTAGTTTTACTACCATGCCACCATGGAAGGATTGTGGAGAAGGCGACTGGTAACAATAAAATCACTATTGGCCATGAAATCAGACAAATACTGGGGTGTAGTATATAAGCCGAGTTAATTTCCTTAAACCTTAAACACTAAACTCAGGAAATCTCCCTAACAAAACCCTCGCTTGTGCAAACTGTGGAAAATCATCTAATTAAGAAGAGGCAAAGAGCTAAGAAAGGAGTAAAATGATCAATAAATGATTAATTAATTAGTTAACCTTTTGAAGAGGGATTGCAAACAGCAGCTGGTAGGAAAGAGATGATTTGAACAGTATGAGTGTGATGATGAAGATGGTGGCTTTTTGTATTTTCTCCTCCTTCATAAGCATTGCCCTTCTTCAAAGAGAAAACAAGGCACAGAGAGAATAGGAGAAATCTAAGGGAGATGGATAAAATTTGAGTGGCCATTTTGCTAAGCTTCTCAACTATGTTGGTGCAAGGATTCCATTACATTAGTTAGCCTTAAATAGGCAACATATTTAAAGTTACCTTGTGATCTCTAACATATGGCCTCTAGCCTGCTCACATTTATCTCATATGCATGCAAGACCAAGTCTATCAATTTTGTTTTCACATGCATATGTATGTTAGTTCAGGCTCATTGTGCCGTATTCTCTACAATCCTATATATGATTGTTTGTTTCTATGGAAAAATGGGCGCCAGACAGTTCATGGACAAACTTGTCTCTGCATTTGCATGTGCAGAAACTTACAAGACAACATAGTTGAATCCAACTAATAATTGAGTCCAAATAATAAGGACCACAAAAATGGAATTATAAACGGGGTGAAGTGTGGGAATTTCACAAGAGGTGCTTTAATGGAATATCCGCAACTATCGATCGGCTCAAGCATTGACCCCAGTAAGAGGGATAAAAAGCAAGGAAAGATGGGAACTCAAGTCAAACCAAACAAGCACGAGTCTTCTATTATAGGACTAATTCAAAAATAAATTTATAAAAACTGATAGTCGGATTAAGTACTTTTATTATGAATTTTATATTTGCCAAAAGTCAGAGTGATCAAATGGTCTGTTTCTAAAATAAATTGCTAAGAAAAATTGTGGCTTTTTTGTCATTTAGAATATTATTAGTTTTTTGTGGTCGGTTTTTACCATTTAATCATTGTAATTTTTGGCAAAAATAAAATTCATAAAAAATGTACCTAATCAAACAATCAATTATTTTTCAAAATTTATTTTGGAATTGGACTTACACAGATCATCTTATACAACTTTTCGTAAGGTGAACTTTCTAACAGACTCTCAACAATTCAAGTCATCTACTTTTTATCAATGGGGTTAAAAAATTAGAAAAAAAGTTTAAAAAAAAAAAAAAGATTAAGATTAATTGGAAACACATTAGGAACACACTTTTTATGGATTTAAAGAATTTCCTGAACAAAATAAAAATTTTAAAAATGCTCTTGAGGACGAAGTTAAGAATTTAGTTCAAAGAAGGTAGCTAGAGAAAGAGCTAGAGAGGGATCGAGAGGAGCAAACGGAAATAAGGAAAATGAGGTATTGGGTGTGGGGTATGGGCTTTTATAGGGAAGGAAAATAAGTAAAGTGTAGGAAAGTGGAATAAGGGGAGAAAAAAAATTCAAGAAAGAAATGAATGAAAAATACAAAATAAGAGGTTAGGATTGATTGGGGCACCAAAGCCATCTGCAATGCAACACACCATCCGCCTCTAGTTTCAGACTTAAAATTTAAGGGAAATTATTGTTTTGACCCATTGTATTACCAGCATTTTTCACATTACATCCCTAAATTATCAACTGTGACACATTGACCCCCTGAATTTTGAATTTATGTCAGATTGACCCTTTTCCATAAGATGACTGTCTAATTTTGAAACAAAAATAAATAAAGTTACCATTTTACCCTTTTTAATAAATTATATAATAATTAATAAATTTTGATAAATCTTTTTACCCATGGATCACTATTTTCCATCCAAACCGCCCCACCTCTCTCAGTTTTCTCTCTCTCTAGAAATGTGGAGTTACAAACCCATCAATGGAAAATTGGAATCCACTTCCAAACATCTAGAGAGAGAAAATCCGTTGAAGGTGCCAATAGTGGTCACGCCCTCATCTTTCATCATCCTTGACCCTAGGGGTGGAATCAGGATTTTTGTTTTCGGGGGGCTAATTTTTTTTTTTTTTTTAATT
Source organism: Hamamelis virginiana (assembly GCA_017140935.1). Classification (NCBI taxonomy): domain Eukaryota; kingdom Viridiplantae; phylum Streptophyta; class Magnoliopsida; order Saxifragales; family Hamamelidaceae; genus Hamamelis; species Hamamelis virginiana. Next base: position 2,684 of record JAESVK010069383.1, read on the forward strand.
ATTATCTTCTCTTTCAAGAAAATTATCAAACACTAGGCCTTCAAAAAGCACATAAGAATTGATGAAGAAGATGTATCATGTATTTTTGGATCTCGTTCAAGAGATGTATCATTAACTTCAATTCTTTGAGATTTAGAAGGAGGCTCGTCATTAGGAATTGATAAAGATGCATCATGTCTTTTTGGTATGTTAATGCTTGGTTTAAAGAAAAAAAGACGCATTTTTCCTTTCTTTTCATCTTGATGTGCCATTATGCTTGCCATATTTCAATTCAAGTGCTCATCCCAGGCGTAAGATGTAATAGGGTTGCAAGCATAGCCATAGGAGTCCCATGGTCATCTTCCATAGGGATTTGGAAATTTAGCTCTAAAGGGGCCTTAGGGATTGCTAACCAAATAATAGTTTGCAAGGAAATAAAACTGAATTTTGAGAGTTTGTGTGATTGGTTGTTTAACTAAAAAAACTGGAATTTGATTAAAAATTATGAATATGAAAGATGTTGGATTCTAAAGTTTCATTCCATTCAATCTTAGGAAATTATGGTTTCTCAAAGTTATCCCAATCAAGAATCTATTGAAGAGGTCTTGATTGGAGGATATGTCGATAAAAGTCCAAGTACAAATCAAAATTGTCTCGATAAAAAATCCATTGAAGAAATGTCTCTTGATCGGAATATAATTTGGTCTAAGTCCAAATACAATCCAAAAAATGATAGATTAAGGTTAAATCCTCTCATGAGCATTTTTACAAACACTTAGAGTGCATCGTATTCAAGCACCATTTGTGCCAAACATAACTTGTGTGCAAATGGCTAAGAACTTACAAAACCAAGATAGTTCTAAATTAGAGAGATTATTAACATTGATATATAAACATTTAAATTACAATCAAGATGAGAAAACCATAAATCCCTTAGATGGGAATGAAAATCTACTCCAAAACCCAACCTTAGGTGTTTAGCTAGCCATGAAAACTAATAAAAACAAGACAATAATAAAGGAAGAAGCAATTCAATGAAGATTCAACTAAATGTAATTGACAATCAATATTAAATGCAATCCAATAAATTATTCAACAATTGAAAGATTAAAGGTGATAAATCTAAAATATTATGAGAAACTAAAACAATTAAATTATAAACTAAGCCTAACTATAGTAGAATTAAACTACTCCTAGAGAGAGAAACTAAATCTAACCTAAAACTAGAGAGAAAATGGAGGTAGGGAGGTAGGGAGGAGTATAAAATGACCTTAAATAGGTCTTACAAGTCTAACCTAAAAAAGCTATGAAAAGACTAAAATGCCCTCTTACTAATCATGAAAGTACAAGTGAAAAATATTTTTCTTGGGTTAAAACTACATATAACCTTAAAAATGGGCAATCAGTAACTACAACATTATTTAACGAGTATGAATAATAAAGTCACTAGCTAATTTTCATTTGGCTAAAATGAGCCCTCCTTGCGGGGTTAAAACTAATTTCTTGGGTTAAAACTTCAACAAATAATTACAAATATGATTTTCATTTGGCTCACCCAAAACATCCTATCACCACTACAAATATATCACTAACTAATTTAATTAACTAATTAGATAAACAAAAATTATTTAATGAGTATGAATAATAAAGTCACTTAGCCAGATACCTTCTTATGAAGTAGGCTATTCCCCAATCCCAAATATTTAACTGTGAAGATTGCGTATTTGCTTCATTCACCCTATTATAAATGGGCAATCGAATTAGGCGAATTTGATATTGAATAACAACCTTGCCTCACAATCAAAGGGAAGGTGCTGGCCGATTTTGTTGCAGAATTTACACCTGATACTTATATCGATGATACGATCGACTAACCCACCTCTAGCTAATTTAATTAACTAATTAGATAAACAAAAATTATTTAACGAGTATGAATAATAAAGTCACTTAGCCAAATACCTTCTTCTAAAGCAGGCTATTCCCCAATCCCAAATATTTAATTGTGAAGATTGCGTATTTGCTTCATTCACCTTATAATAAATGGGCAGTCGAATTAGGCGAATTTGATAACAACCTCCCCTCGCAATCAAAGGGGAGGTGTTGGCCGATTTTGTTGCAGAATTTACACCTAATACTTATATCAATGATATGACTAACCCGCCCCTCCTAGCCTAAAGGAATATGAAAGAGTAACCACCATGATCTGTCTAGCACCTCTTTGTGGATGGTTATAATATTAAAGGTTTCGGGGGCCGAGGTGGTTTTGAAGCCCCCTGAAGGGGAAATAATTAAACTTGCATTAAGGCTCTGTTTAAAGCAACGAACAATGAGGTGTAATATGAAGCCCTCCTTGCTGGGCTCCAAATGGCGGCCGACCTATCAGTTCAGCAACTACATGTGTTCAGTAATTCTCAACTGGTCGTGAATCATATTAATGGTAGCTACTTAGCTAAAGAATTAACCATGCAGAGTTACTTGAGTAAAGCTAAGGAAGCTTTCAGCCAATTCAAGCACATCACCATTAGCCAAATACCAAGGGAAGAAAACAATCATGCCGATGCCTTGGCCAATCTTACTTCGGCAGTTAGCACCGACCTACCCCGATCAAAAGTCATCAAGTTAGCAAACTATCCGGCTATTGATAAGTTTGATAAACCGATCCTCATAATCCAACCCGATCCATCATGGATTGATCCCAACATGAATTACCTCAGGTCGAGTCTCCTTCCTGAAGATAGAGCCGAAGCATGACGAATCAAAAGTAAGGCAGCTCGGTACTATATCATTAATAGTAGTCTCTACCAACGCACCTACTCTGGACCTTACCTTAGGTGTGTGCTCCCCGATGAGGCGAATTACGTTTTACTAGAAATTCATGAAGGCATCTGTGACAACCATGTTGAGGGGGCGATCACTAGCCAAGAAGGCTATCAAACATAGTTACTGCTGGCCCCATTTAGAGAAGGATGCTATCGATCTAGCTCGAAATGCGACATGTGCCAACATTTCGTACCAATCCCTCATCAACTGCCAAACAAGCTCACATCGATCTCCAATCAATGGTATTTTGCTCAATGGGGAATTGATATCGTAGGTACACTCCCTCAATCAAAGGAACAAAAAAATTCCTCGTGGTCACTATTGATTACTTCATCAAATGGGTTGAAGCCCGACCCTTGGCTAGGATAACTGAGAGCGGTATCAGAAGTTTCATTTGGGAAGACATCATCTGCCGCTTCGGTATCCCTCGAGTATTGATCGCTGGTAATGGAACCCAATTCAACAATAACGAACTGTGCAACCTCTATCAAGAACTCGGTATTCAGAACAACTTCCTATCCCCCAGTCACCCCCAAGCTAATGGACAAGTAGAGGTAAAATCGTACCATTATCCACTCTTTAGAAATGAGACTAGAAAAATCAAAGGCTCATTGGGTAGATAACCTCCCATCAGTCCTATGGGAGAAACTCCATTTTCTCTCACTTACGGTGCTGAAGCTGTCATACCTGTGGAGATCGGTATTCCTCCTTACCGAATTGAAACATTTGACCCCAACTCGAATGACATGGAGCTTTGGTTCAACCTTGACATGTTGTAACAAAAGAGAGAAACTTCCTGAGTCCGCATTGTTGTTTACAAGTAATAGATGGCTCGGGCATACAACAAAAATGTCAAGAACCGACACTTCCGACCAGGTGACCTAGTTCTGAAAAGGTCCTCAACCCAAACAAACTCGAGCCCAACTAGGAAGACTCATACAAAGTAGAGCATTTCAACCAACCCAAGACTTATTGGCTCACCGATTTGGATAGTAAACAGCTAAAATGCCCTTAGAATGCTGCCCACCTCAAGAAATATTACCAATAGGGATGCCTCCCATTTTTTTTATAATATTGCGGGGATAAAGCTACATATATATCGCTGCCCGACCACTAAAACTTGTATGAATCTTTATTCCAAATGCAATGACAATTCACTTTTGCTATTTACAGCTGGTTTCCTGATCCTCTAACTATTTAAGCTATTTTAAACCATCTTCCTTTTTTATGTGATTACCATGTGTAGACATCCATTTTTTACCATGAGTATGGTCATGAATGGTTGCCTGTGATTTGAGGGGAGATAGGGTGTTAAAACCCTAAGCTGCAAATCTTACCCTTGTGAGTACCTAGGTAGAGGTCATTATCGCATGTAGGTTTTTAGCTCAGATTGAGTCGGTTCCTTTTGCATTAGGTTTTTAGAGAGTCCATATGTGTCCCTGTCAAGTTTCATGACATTCTGAGTTAGGCTTGATAGGTGATTAGGGTTTTTATGACTTAAAGGGCAGCATTGTCCTTCAAGTCACAAAAGCACTTAAAAACCTTCGAGATGGTTTCTAATTGTCCTTAGACTTTGGCATAGGTATTTAGGGTATGTTTAGTAGCTAAGATGATCATTGGCAAGGTCTGTTGAGCCTTCTGGCTCATGTTTGGCTCTTGAGGCTCAAAAGGTCCTTTCAAGCTTAGATTAAGGTTTCAACCGGGAATGATCGGGATTCGATCTTTTTACCAAAATAAAGCCTTCAAAAGCTTCAAAATACTTTCTAAAATATTTTCAAAAATTGTTTCGAGAAGAAGAAATGATTTCGAAAGCGACTGGTTAGCATATTTCAAAACCCTAATTTGGGCCCGGCATGCCTTAAACAGCTAATCGATTGACTTTTCCCCAAAACTTTGACTTTGGTCAATGCATTTTCACTTCAAACACTTCTCAAAACATGTAGAATCAAATCATGATCATTTTGGCGCTTGAATCATCGAATTTGGACTCAAAACAGCCTGAAAGCCAAAAAAAGCCAAAGCCGGGTCGAAACGAGCTAAGATAGGCCTACATAGGGCAAAATTGGGCTCAAAGCTAGATGAACATCCCCCAAGGGACGGCCAACCGTCCATGAGGGACGGTTGGGATGGTCATCCGAGATTTTGGCCTACAGCTGCTATTTTACAATCTTTTGAATTTCTGGGACTTTGCCAAGTGTCTAGCTCGGCCTTGAGGACTTTGGGACGAATTTGAAGACATTGGAAGGATGATTTGTGACCCTTGGATCATTCCTAGGAGATTTAAACTCAGCCATAGATCAATTTCAGGCTTCTCTATAAATAGAGAGCCCTGAAATCAGTTTTGAGGACAGTGAATTGGCATTAGAGAGCTAGTTTGGAGAGTAGAGACTTGAGCATTGCACAAGTTTCCCCCATATCACTCTTAGCCAAATATTTGAGGCCCTTAGAGGTTGGATAAGAAGCTAGGAGCAAGGGAGAAGGAGGCAAGAAAGGTTAGAGTAATTAATTTTTGTGCTATTAGTTTAAAAGTTGCATAGCTATTCTTCTTCTTCTTCTTCTTCTTCTTCTTCTTCTTCTTATATGTCCATATGGTAGTAGGATGAATGTTTAGGTTGAGTCTTCATATTTCCTTAGTATGCATGATAGGGATTAGCTTTATATTCTAGTATGCATAATAGGGATTAGCTTTATATTCTAGTATGCATAATAGGGATTAATTTTAGGATTTGTTATATAGGAATGTATGATTAGGACAGAAGTTTTGGCATATCTTTTCTTCTTTTCCTCTATGATTATGGATTAGGTATTTTATATTTTAGTATGCATGATAGGAATTATTGGTATGATTTTATAGGAATGCATGTTTAAGTCTCTTATGTTAGTAATCATATTAGGATATTAGTTTCTTCAAGTTAGCATTAATATTGTTCTTATCATAATTATTTTCATCACTTGGAATGTTTGATTGATATATAAAATGTGTTCGAGGGAGCATGCAAAGGTGAGTCTCTTCCCTTGTGATTAAAGTGATTATATAAGGTATAATTCTAATGGTATGTCTTGATCATTTAGTATGCATATTAGGTTGCATGATTAGTCATATTCCCATTTTATTTGTTATTTTCATAGGCTTTAATGCATTTTGAAAGCTATATATAAATCTGTCCATGGATTAAAAAATACCTTAAAAGTGTATTAAAAGCCATTTTTTTAGGCCCAAACTAACATAGAAACATGCCTAGGTCCCCATAGTTAACTTAGATTGCATTTAGGACATTTTCATGCATTGTTTATACTCTTGATTGCATTTTTTATGTATTTTCCAGAAATTACAGCATGCATGATATTAGTGTTTTAAGTATTTAGGCTAACTTAGGATTAGCTATAAACCCTAGGATTAGGGAGGTCACTTGACCTCACTTAGGACTCTTCTTTGTTGTAGGAATTACAATGGGAATAGAGTTCTATTTTACCTAGGAATCTACTTCGAGAAGGATTCTAAAAAGTGATTTTCAAAGAATTCAAAGTGGAATGAAATTTCATCTCTCATAAAAAGTGTTTTGATCAAGTTCAAACTCTCGAAGATAGAGTCTAAGATAAAATAGAATCTATTCGACTATATGGTTCATTACAATAGGAGAGTCCTATGTAATCGAACTACGTGGACTTTGATTCTTATCAAGAGATTGGTAAGGTACGTAGGCAGTCAATAGGGCGCAAGTCCAATATTAGCTTGACTTTGAGTCTCCTAAGGTCCTTAGAATTGTGTATACTTTTGTATTATCTATTATTATTATTATTATTATTCATATTTTGTGGTTGATTAGATAAATAGCATCGTTGTGATAAGATTTTGATAAAGCCAAACTTAATTAGGAGACCTTTAATTAGGGTGAGTTGGGTGCCTACAAGGAGTTCCTTGGAACCTTCTCACTTCATAACCTAGTCCCCAAATCCTACTTTGGTTCAAAAGACTTGCTTTTCCTTAAAAATGGGGTCAATGTTTTATTAAAAATAAAACTCTTTTTGTGGTTTTCTTGTTCCCTAAAAATAAGGTGGCGTTTACAAACTTATCTTTTTTCAAAACCCAATCTTGAGTGGATAATAGAGAATGATAAATCGAGACGGATAAAGATCATCCACAATCCACGATGACCCAAAGTGAACAAAAGGCCTCTCAATCCCTTGGGATATTTGGCCGGTTCACACCATGTTATGTGATTGCCATGCTATGAGATTACCATGTTAGAGATACTTTTTTTTTTCATTATTATTTATTTTTCTTAATATTTCTTTTTCGTTACTTTCTGGTCGATAAATATTTTATTAATTTTCAACATGACTAACAAATGAAGTCAACACAAATTTTTTACTGATCTATATTGCATGCCGACCACTCTCCCTTGATTTCAACAATAAAGAAGAGAAAAATTATGCATTCACAAATAAAGATCAATTCGGTATGGGGACAAATGCTAAACATGAATAATTTTCCACACACCGGATTGGAGGGTAGATAAGATAACATCATCGCAAAAAGAACATGCAAAATAAAAAAAGTCAATATTTCATTTATTCAAAAAGATTACTTAACAAAAAAGAATGCTTCTGATTACATACTTCAAAGTATACTAGATCCTAAACTATGTTAACTGTATAATTATGTGTGAAAACCTAAAAAAGTTAAAATGCTAATTATGTGCTTAAGTGTTAAATTAGTGTGATTATATGCTAATTGATGTGTGCTTAATTATGTGTTAAATGTTTGTTAATGATGTGATAAGTGAAATGAAGCAGATGTGTTTTGAAATATGTGGGAAGTGTGGATGAATAAAGAAAGTTGTTTTTAAGAAAATATGGGTGTTTATGAAAGGAAATAAAATTTTAAAATAAGGGATGTGAAATTACTAAATTAACCAAAACAATTTTAAAAATGACATTTATGTCCTAGTAAGGTTTAAAGGATAAGAACCTAACCTTATCTCCTTCTCAAACTTACCCTGAGGAGAGCAAAACGTGAGGAGAGAGCAGAGGATTTGGGGAAGAAAGTTGGATTGCTAAATTGATAGTTCTTTGGTGAAATTGAACAATGTATGTTGTACATATGCTTATGTATATTCTATATTTCATCTTTTCTTAGAATTGTAAATTGGGTATAAACTTTGATTTGTGAATTGAGGCATGAAATTTTGAAATTAGACAAAGTTTCTTTATTAAAATTGTTGGTATATGCTTTATGTTTAACATATGTGAATTTGGTGAAATTTGAATGGAAGAAATATTGTTTGGTTACCAAGAAAATTTTGGGGAAAATGAAGGAAAATCTGGAAAATAGGTTTTTAAAAATAGAGCATTCTAACAAGCCTGACCTTGCTTTATTTGGATGTTTGTGCTAAAAGTTATGCCTGTTTTACTGAGACTGGTTTTATGAGTAAAAATATTTTAGTCCAAACACAGTGGGGTACTATAATTGCTGATTTTGGCCCTGAAAACGTTGGTTTTGGACCATGACGTACTATTATAGGCAAAGTTGTAGATCTTTGAATCTTCTTTTTAGAATACTAAATCTTATTAAATTCTGATAACTGAGCTAAAATATATGGCCAAAATACCAAAACTGGTTTCCACGCAGTAAGTTTATATTTTCAGATTTTTGTATTAAAGTTCATATAGTTATATTTCTTTCTTGAAAAGTAAATTATTATTGTTTATATATATATATATATATATATATATATATATATATATATATATATACAGTTTTTCTATAGTCAGGCCGGCCGCAAAATATAAATTACGGTTGACACACGTGGAGGGCATTGGATGAGGCGGGCTGATAAGATTAAAAAAAAAAAAAAATTTAGAGAATCGGGGCGCGCAATAAATGCTGGCTGACAAGCCCCACTCTCTTTGTTGACTTTCTTTCTTCTCCCCTTCTTTCTTCTCCTCCTCTCACGAACCTCATTTTGCAGATCTGCAAATCTTTTTGAAGCTTCTCTTTCCCTTCGTCTTTCTCTCTCACGGTCTCACCTCACCCTCTTCTCACAAGCAACAAAGCGGCGGTAGAAAAGTAAGGTCGTCCGGTATAAAGCTCAGTCCGGCAACGTCACATAGTGCGAAAATATGCTCTCTCTCTCACACATGTTTTATTCAGGTTGCTTCTATGGCATCACTGCTGAAACAGCAGAGGGTTGCTCTGGATAAAAGGATAATGAAGATTTCTGAATTAGGGGTTTCTGTTTGATAGATAATGGCAATCCTGAAGCCAT
>JAESVK010069384.1:0-23488 GCA_017140935.1 Hamamelis virginiana
AAATCATAAAAACAAACTCCTAAAATCAAGGGCTATTTACACCATAAAATCTGACAATTAAAGAAAGATTCTAACAGCTATTCTAACAACTAATAATACAATAAAGATTGAATTAATTACAGTTAACAAAATCATATTTGATTTTGTCCACACTCCCCCTCAAGTTTGGCTGTAGATGTTGATGAGACCAAGCTTGCTCACAAGGAACTCAAATGTTTGTTCTGTTAGTCCTTTTGTGAGTATATCAGCTAGTTGTTGAGAAGTAGAGACACATATTCAATGCTGATCATGCCACCATCAAGCTTTTCCTTGATAAAATGTCGATCTACTTCCACATGTTTAGTCCTATCGTGATGGACAGGATTGTGAGCTATACTAATGGTAGATTTGTTATCCCAGTGGAGGTGTACAGGCTCTTCATAGTTGATCTTCAACTCTTCCATCACTCTCCTTATCCAAATAACCTCACAAACTCCATGAGCCAAGGCTCTATATTCAGCTTCTGCATTGCTTCTTGCGACAACGGTCTGTTTTTTACTACGCCATGTCACCAAATTTCCCCATAATAAGGTACAATACCCAGATGTTGACTTCCTATCGTTGATAGAACCAGCCCAATCTGCATCAGTAAAAGCTCTAACTTTTTGATGATTGGTTTTAGCAAAAAACAATCCCTTTCCAGATGTTTGCTTCAAATACCTCAAGATTCTTACACAGCATCAAGATGACCTTGACACGGTGCATGCATATACTGGCTTACTAAACTCACAGCAAAAGCTATGTCAGGTCTTGTATGCGGGAGGTAAATAAGTTTTCCAACAAGGCGTTGATAACTTCCTTTGTTGACAGGATCTCCTTTGAACATTTTTGCCTTATTACCAAGTTCAATTGGAGTTTTACTTGGTTTACATCCCAACATGCCAATTTCTTTTAAGAGATCTAAAGTGTATTTCCGTTGAGAAACAAAAATACATTTCTAACTCCTTGTGAACTCCATTCCCAGAAAGAATCTCAAAGCCCCAAGGTCTTTGACTTCAAATTCCTTTGCCATCATTTGTTTAATTCTCTCTATTTCCTCAATATTATTCCTAGTAACGATATCATCAATATACACAATCACAACAGTTATCTTCTCACCTTCAGAGTGTTTGACAAACATTATATGATCAGTTTGTCCTTGAATATACCCAAGCTTCTTGATTACTTTTGAAAAACGATCAAACCAAGCACGTGGGGGTTGTTTTAAACCGTAGAGAGACTTGTTGAGCTTACAAACTGTTTTACTTCCCAATTTTTCTTCAAAACCTGGTGGTTGACTCATGTAAACCTCCTCCTCAAGTTCACCATTAAGGAATGCATTCCTTACATCAAGTTGATGTAGTGGCCAATCAGAATTTGCTACCAGTGAAAGTAGAATTCGGATGGTATTAAGTTTGGCAACAGGAGCGAAATTTTCGGTATAGTCAATGCCATAGGTTTGTGTAAAACCTTTTGCCACCAACCTTGCCTTGTACCTTTCAACAGAACCATCAACCTTATACTTTACTGTGAACACCCACTTGCACCCAACCGTACTTTTTTCCTGTGGCAATTCCACTAAGCTCCAGGTATTGTTTTGTTTAAGAGCACGCATCTCTTCGAATACAGCAGCTCTCCATTCAGGAACTATTAATGCCTCTTCAATAGACCTGGGAATCACAACACTAGAAAGATTTGAAGTAAAAGCATGAAATGGAGATGACAAATTGGAATAGGAGATGAACTTGGAAATAGGATGTTGAGTACATGGCAATTGAGGTCCTACCACCAGCTCGGCTTCTTGACCATGAGTAGGATTCATGATTTCTTTATTTCCTTGGGAGACCTTTCTTCTAGAGTAGACACATAACTCTTGTTGATTAGGTATAGTTGATTCTCCCCCTATCTCTAATACTGGTATATGGCGGACTTGACTCTGAGATGGGAATTGTTTCTGAAATAGTTATTGGATTAGATAAAACAGGAGTTGGACTCGAAATATTAGGCACACTAGAAGTGGTAGATAGAGGTTGTATGGTGTTTTCTACTCCGAGTAATGGCAAGTCAAGAGTATCCCATGAACAACAAGCTTCTGGATCCCGATTCTCCCCCTAAAGCTAAGTTGTAGAGAAGTAAGGAGTATCTTCAAAGAATGTAACATCACAAGTGACATAGGTTTTTTTAGTTTGAGGACAATAGCATCGATAACCTTTTTGGGTGGGAGAGTAGCCAATGAAGATAGTTTTGAGAGCACGAGGATCAAGTTTATCTCTATGATGGGCATGAATGTGAATGAAGGCTGTACATCCAAAGGTTCTCAAGGGAAGAGCATTGGAGGTGGAAATATGTGGACAGTTTTTGGTGAGAACAGAGAGAGGAGTTACGAAATTGATGGTGCAATTTGGTAGGCGATTGATGAGATATGTGGCTGTTAGGACAGCATCTCCCCATAAGTATTTTGGGACTTTCATGGTAAACATGAGGGCTCGGGCTACCTCCAACAAATGACGGTTTTTTCTTTCAGACACTCCATTTTGTTGTGGAGTGTCAACACACGAGCTTTGATGGAGAATATCATTGTTCAACAGATATTCACCAAGGATAGAATTAACATATTCCCTGCCATTGTTTGTTCGAAGAATTCGGATATGAGCTTGGAATTGATTTTGAATCATTTTGTGGAAAGATTTTTCTCGAAATAGATAAACCCATGTAGTGCATGTGTGATCATCAATGAATGTGATAAACCATTTTTTGCCATGAGAAGTGGTGATTTTGGATGGTCCCCATATATCACTATGAATTAAAGAGAATGGAGTGGATGGTATAAAGGGTTTGATAGGAAAGGAAGTGCGAGTGTGTTTGGCAAGTTGACATATTTCACATTCAAAAGAAACAGAATTTTTATTATTAAACAAAGATGGGAACAAAAGCTTCAAATAAGGGTAACTAGGATGGCCAAGTCTATAGTGCCATAACATTATTTCCCTCGTACTAGAAACAGACACAAAAGCTTGTCTACACTTGGGAAGATCATCTTCAAAGTAATAAAAACCATCATGAATCTTAGCACTACCAATTGTCCTCCCCGATGATAGGTCTTGAAATTGACATGACAAAAATAAGAATTTAGCAACACAGTGATTATCATGAGTAAGTTTGCTAACAGAGATCAAATTGCATTTTAAGGTAGGAACATGAAGGACAAACTTAAGAACAAGATTTGGAGAAAGTCTAATGGTGCCAATCCCAACAACAGAAGTTAAAGATCCATCAGCAATCTTAACAGTGGTATGATTAGAACAAGGAACATACGAATAAAAACAATTAGATCCACCTGTCATATGATCAGAGGCACCTGAATCAATGATCCAAGGATCCTTTGAGGAAATGAAAGAATGTAAGGCTGAATGAAAGGTACCAGATTGAGCCACAGAGCATGAACCAACAGTGGAACCTGATGAGGAATTAACATTGAAGGATGGCTGACTCAGAAGGCGACAGAGATGCTCAACTTGCTCTTTGCTGAACGGGACAGGAGTGCTAGTGTGACCAGCCATGTCTTGGCCGGATTGAGTCTGGTAAGCAAGCCATTAAGCCGATTTTCGATGTTGCCAATTAACTGGTTCCCATGAAGCTGCCAACACTTCTCTCGAGTATGACCGGGACGACTACAGTGATCACACCAAGGTCGTTCTCCCCACTTGTTCATGCGTGGGTCATGATTAGGTCGCCCATTGGAAGAGAAATTTCTGGACACCAAGGCTGATCCTTCTGAGGCAAATGAAAGGAGTGGTGGATCATCAGTTAACATCACCTTGCGACAACCCTCTTCATGTCGTACCTCAGAAAAAGCTTCCTCCGTTGAAGGAAACGGGTCTCGTGCCACCACTCGGCCTCGTACCTCGTCCAGATTTCTATTAAGACCCGCAAGGAAATCATAGACGCGTTCATTTTCAAGTTTGCGCTGTTGTTTGACAATACACTCAGTGCATGAGGAATCATTGTAAAAAAAAAAAGATCAAAGTCGTGCCAAAAATCTTGAAGATCAGAGAAATACTGAGTTACTGAATTAGAGCCATGTTTCATCGCCTTTAATTTCGAACGAAGTTCAAAAATTTGAGAAGCGTTTCCAAGATCGGAGTACATCCGGCGAGCTGCATCCCAGATCTCTTTTGCGGTTTTGAAAAAAAAATAACGGTGGCTGATTTTAGGTTCCATTGAATTGATAAGCCAGGTGAGAACAATAGAGTTCTTGACCAGCCACGTCTTGTATGTAGGATCAGTCGAAGGAGGAGTAGGAAGTTCACCAGTGATGTAGCCAAGCTTGCCTCGACCACAAATGACAATCTTGACAGATTGAGCCCATTGTAGGTAATTTTTTCTGTCTAATTTGTGGGCTGTAATGTGAAGAGATGAGATATCACTACCGGAAAAAGTAGCGATGGGAAGCAGGAGTGGGACGCTTGGCCTGGGACTGGCCGAAAGTTGCAGAACCAGTATTGTCGTCGACGGAGGCTAGGGGAATGGTAGCGTCGGCCATGAGAAAGAAGCTTGGAAAAAAAAATATGGGCAACGAAGAAGAATTCTGGACAGCGAAAAAAAATCTGGAACTTGATAATTTTCTGGGTAGTACATTAAGGGAGCTGCTGATTTTCCCAAAGCTCTGATACCATATAAACTGAGATGGGAAAATATTTTATGTGTATTGAATCAAAGGAGAAGGTACATATATATAGAGTACAGGGAAAGAAAATCATAAAAACAAACTCCTAAAATCAAGGGCTATTTACACCATAAAATCTGACAATTAAAGAAAGATTCTAACAGCTATTCTAACATCTAATAATACAATAAAGATTGAACTAATTATAGATTTGATTTTGTCCACAGGTAGTTATGTGACTTATGTCACTGTACCAATGCTATTATAAATACTAATGCACATGGGAGAGAACCCTATCTATCTCTCATTATTTTTCAGCCATCTCTCTCCCGTCTTCTTTGGTTATCTTATTTCACTCTTTCTCCTCCTCCTTCTAATCTTCTATACAAATCAACTTGGTACTAGAGCATTTTTATTGATCTACTTTTTTCCACAAACCTTTACTCTTGATGTTGTCTGCTAATGTCATCGTACGCATGTCAGCATACGGATGCTGACGTCAGTATGGAGTATGGTGATATTGTGAAGCTAAGTTCCACATCGCCTAGGTATGAAAGTAATGTGATGTATATAAGCGTGAGGGCACCCTCAACACTTGAACTAGCTTTTGGGGTTGAGTTCTACCCAAGACCGTGTAACATGGTATCAAAGCCAACATACCAAGGGATGGGTAGGGTGCATGTTCCTGGCCTGCACGCGGTAGGTGCTGCCTAGTGAGCACCTATGGAGGTAAGAAGCCACTCCAAACCTAGGGTTTCTAAACTACTCTTAATCCTACTTGTATCTAAAGGCTAATCCAACCTAAACTAGGATTAAACGTGAACCTAAACATGCTTCTAAGTTAATATGCAATTCTGGACAGCAACTATATTATATGAAAACATGCTTGAAATAAATGCAAATGCATGCAAAAAATAAAGAAAACTTATCCTAATGATTTCTATGTGAACCAAGGTTAGATTTTTATGTTAAAAACCCTAAAAACTTTGATATTTAACACGCTTTAGTTAATTTAAGTTGCATGGACAGCAACCTAAATTATTCTAGACCATATTAGGAATCAACTAAACCCTAAACATGCTAACTAGGATGATCCTAAATGCAACTTACTATCATGTTATCATTATGCATGCATGAAAATAATAACAAAAGTAAACACAAGGGCAGAAACTTACCTTGTGCAATCACTCATTCTTCCACAATTGTATATCACAAACAATGATGCATAAAATAATAACATAAACCTAAACATGCATACTATCATATAAACACAAATTCTAAACATGCATAAGAAATAATGAATCCTAGAACTAACATGCATAAGAACATGAAATAATAAACCCTAAACTATCATGCATATGAACATGTAATATTCCTAAGCTATCATGCAAACCTATTATGCTATTACATACGAGAAGAAAGAAGATCAAAAATAAGAAAACTTTAAACTATTCTCTCCTTCTAGTAAAATAGAAGAGAACTCATTCTAAAGAACTAGAATGGAACTCATTCTAGAGAACTAGAAGACAGAGAAACTCACCCGAATGAGCTAGAAATGAGAAGAAAAAAAATCTATTAAACTAGAAGAAGAGGAATAAATACCTCTAAGGCTACTGGAAATCTTCCTTGAGCCTTATCCCTTAACAATTCAAAGGCAGTATGAGCCATAGCACGATACTCAGCCTCAGCACTAGATCGAGCAACTACTGTCTGCTTTTTACTGCGCCATGTAGCTAGATTACCCCCGACAAAGGTACAGTAACCAAAAGTGGATCTTTGATTAGAACGAGACCCAACCTAATCTGCATCACTGAACCTAGTCACAAATAGAGACGACGAAGACTTATATAATAAGCCTCGACCAGGAGCACCATTTAAGTAACACAAAATACAGCACACGGCATGACAGTGAGGATGACGAGGAGCATGCATGAACTGACAAACAACCCCAACATCATAAGTAATGTCGGGATGAGTAACAGTAAGATAAATTAACTTCCCAACCAACCGACGATACTGATCAACATCATAAAAAATTTCACCTTCCTCGCCATCAAGTTTAAGAGTAGAATCCATAGGAGTGTCCGCAGGTTGAGAACCTAAGAGCCCGGTCTTAGATAAAAGATCAAGAACGTATTTCTGTTGGGAAAGAAAGATGCCTTTAGAAGAGCGAGCAATCTCAATACCGAGAAAATACCGAAGGGACCCAAGATCTTTGGTATGGAAATGTTGAGCTAAGTACCTTTTCAAATCAGCAATACCAACTGAATCACTCCTAGAAATGATAATGTCATCAACATAAACAATAAAAACAATAGTACCGGCAAAAGAGTGACGAATAAAAACAAAGTGATCACAAGTAGAACGTCGAAGGCCATACTCAAGAGCTACGAAGCTAAACCGATCAAACTAGGCCCGGAGAGATTGTTTCAACCCATACAATGCTTTCTTCAGTCAACAAATAAGATGCTCATTACCAAAAATAACATACCCAGGAAGTTGATCCATATACACCTCCTCCTGAAGATCACCATAGAGAAAGGCATTCTTGATGTCAAGTTGATATAAAGCCCATGACTCACTAGCAGCAACTAAAAGTAAGATCCAAACATAGTTGAAACGAGCAATAGGTTAAAAGTGAAAACTATCTTTAAGAGAAAAGAACAATCTCTTATTCAAAAAGTGTATTCAATATAATTACAAACCTAGAATTTATAGAGAAGCTATTACAAAATTATGGAAGGTCAACTCTACAAAATATAGCAACCTAAGAAACATAGAAACTCTTAATACATGGAAACTAATAAATTATGGAAAGTAAAATATAGCCAAATATTATGTACAGCTCACACCCCCCCTCAAACTCATGATGCTAGCGCAGAGAGCATCGAGAGTTTGTCAAGTAAGAAACGAAACCGAGCAGATGTGTGAGTCTTAGTAAAGAAATCGGCCAGCTGGAGAGCGGAGGAAACATGAAAAAGCTTAATTGTCCCAGCTTGAACATGTTGACGGATAAAATGACAGTCGATCTCAATATGTTTGGTACGCTCATGAAAGACTGTGTTGTGGGCAATTTGAATGGCACTCTGGCTATCACAATAGAGAGGGGTAGAAGGAGAGACAGAGACACCCAAGTCAGAAAGCAACCATCGAAGCCATATCACCTCAGCGGTGACCTGAGCCATAGCACGATATTCAGCCTCGGCAGTAGAACGAGCAACCACAGTCTGCTTCTTGCTCTTCCAGGCGATAAGAGAATCACCGAGAAAGACACAGAAGCCAGAAGTGGATTTGCGATCATTAACATCACCAGCCCAATCAGAATCAGTATAAGCGCTCAACTCAAGTATAGAAGAAGACGATAAGTGCAAACTCTGAAAGATAGTGCCATGGATATAGCGAAGAACACGCATGAGAGCACCCCAATGAGTAGAACGAGGAGCAGAAACAAACTGACTGAGAATATGTACTGCATAAGCAATGTCAAGTCGAGTCACAGTGAGGTAGACTAAACTACCAACAAGCTCCCTATAAGGGGTAGGATCATCCAAAAGCACACCATCAGAAGTAGAAAATTTAGCATTCAACTCCATAGGAGTATCCACAAACTTAGAATCAGTCAATTGAGCCCGATGAATCAACTCATTAGCATACTTAGCCTGAGAGAGCAAATAACCAGAAGGAGAGGATGCAACTTCAATGCCCAAAAAATAACGAAGGGGTCCTAAGTCTTTCATCTCAAATTCAGCAAAAAGATGACGTTTAACCTCATCGATAGCAGAAATATCAGAACCAGTAATGATCATATCATCCACATACAGAAGAATAACAACCAGACCAGTAGAAGTATGGCGAATAAACAAGGCAGAATCATAAGTACTCGGAGTGAAGCCGATTTGAGAGATAGTGGTCTGAAAACGATCGTACCAAGCACGCGGAGACTGCTTGAGACCATATAGAGCTCGACGAAGATGACACACCAGTCCTGATGCATGAGGAAGACCAGGGGGAGGACGCATATACACTTCCTCGGACAAAAACCCATTAAGAAAAGCATTTTTCACATCAAGCTGAAAAAGAGGCCAATGACGAACAGCGGCCACAGAAATCAGAGTACGAACAGTAGTCATCTTGGCAACAGGGGCAAATGTTTCCTCATAGTCAACACCATACTCTTGAGAAAAACCTTTGGCAACTAACCTAGCTTTATATCTCTCTAAAGAGCCATCAGAATTTGTCTTAACCTTATACACCCATTTACATCCAACAAGATTCTTATCTGCAGGTAACGGAACCAAATCCCAAGTACCAGTCTTATGTAGAGCATCCAATTCAGTTTGCATAGCATCAATCCAATTAGGATCAGAACTGGCTTCCTTATAGGATCGAGGCTCAAAATAAGAATGTACAGAAGTGAGAAAACTCCGAAAAGAGAGAGAATAACAAGTATTAGAAAAACCAAGTCTTACCGGAGGGCGACGAAGGCGGGAGGACCGGCGTGTTGGCGGATCATCAGTATCCAAGTCAGCAGTTGATAGAACATCAGAAGGGGCATCGAACGAAAGAGGAGGAGAAGAAGTCCGGCGAGAATAAATTAATGGAAAAGAAGGAAAGTCAGAATGGGAAACATTAGACGAAACAGGAGGGACAGTAGAAGAATCCAAATCAGAAATATACTCATCTGGAGGGACAGAGGAAGGAAAAGGATCAATAGAGACAAGATCTTCTTTACTAATAGGAACTATGCGAGGAGGAATAGAAAAGAAAGGAACACGTTCAAAAAAGGCAACATGACGAGAGACATACAATTTTTTAGAAACGGGATCATAGCAACGGAAACCTTTCTGAAAGGAACTATAGCCTAAGAAGACACATAAGACAGAACGAGCACTAAGTTTAGTACGAGCTCGTTTAGGAAGAAGAACAAAGCAAGCACATCCAAACACCCTAAGAAGAGAATAATTTGGAGGTTGACAAAAGAGTTTTTCATAGGGACACAAACCAGAAAGAAGAGGAGTAGGTATACGATTAATGAGATAGACAGCAGTGAGAACAGCTTCACCCCAGAAGACAGAGGGAACAGAAGAAGAAATAAGAAGAGAACGAGCAGTGTCAAGAATGTGGTGATGTTTCCGCTCAGCAACACCATTTTGTGCAGGAGTATCAGCACAAGAAGACTGATGAGAAATGCCCATGTTAAGAAGAAAATCAGTAAACTCTGTTAAAAAATATTCACCCCCCAAGTTAGAACGAAGAACTTTAATAGTTGTGGAAAATTGGTTTTGAATCATGGAGTGAAATTCTTTAAAGATGCGAAAGAAATCAGATTTATGAGACATGAGATAAACCCAACAGAACTTACTATAATCATCAATAAAGGAAACATAATAAGAAGAACCACCCTTAGTAGTTACCGGGGAAGGACCCCACACATCAGTATGAACAAGTGCAAATGGAGAATCAGAAATAGACAGACTTTTAGGAAATGGCAAAGCCTTCATTTTTGCAAGTTTACACTCACTACATTCTCGAATGTCATCAATAGGGATTTTGCCTAAATGGCCAGACTTAACAAGACTTTCTAAGCGAGCACTAGACACATGGCCTAACCTAGCATGCCATAGATAAAAAGGAGATGACTTATTTGTAAGAGAAAATGAAGAGAAGGCAGAAGAAAAACTGGACTCGGGAATCTGAAGAGTATCCACCACATATAAGTCACCATTTCTATGCCCTGTCCCAATCTGCTTCTTGGATACCCGATCCTGCACAACACAAGTCAAAGAAGAAAAAATAACATCAAAACCAGAATCAGATAACTGACTTATAGAAAGCAAACTGACTGACAATTGAGGAACAAAAAATACATTAGGAATAGAGAGAGATGGGCTAGAGGAAGGAAGGACAGAGCCTATATATTTAACATTCATGTGAGATCCATTTGCAGTAGCTATGGTAATAGGAGAAGATGGAGAGACACAATTTTTAAGAAGAGACAAGTTTGGAGTCATATGATGAGAGGCACCAGAATCAAAAATCCAAGTGGTAGAAGAAATACCTGAAGAATCAAAATTACTCAAACCTGAGTGCAGAGTGGATATAGTAGAAGCCTGAGACTGAGATTGGGATGCTAGCCAAGTCTGAAATTGCTCAAACATAGATGTCATAGGGAAAGGTGGCACTGTGCTCACAACAGATGGGGCAGCAAGATCAGCACGGGGACGAGGCTGAACCATAGGTGCACATGGTGTAATAAGCGTATGACAAGCATTCTTCCAATATCCCTTTTGATGACAAAAGGGACATTCATTCGCTTGAATTTTCTCATCGGCCATACTTAGTTGTACAAAGGTCACGAATCAAAGAGAAAGCCTGATATTTGCTGGGAGAGAAGTTGAAAGCCTAACAGAAACTCAATTACAGAAACTGGCAGGGAAAAAGAGAGAGAAATTACTCAGAAATAACCAACGAAAGAGAGAGTCCGTGAGAGAGAAAACCACCAGCAAATAAACTAGAAATAACCCAATAAGAAAGTGCCAAAAAGGGGAGAAATAACCCAGAAAACAGAGGCCAACAGAGGGAGAAATTCAAAAAATAATGCAAATCAAGCTTAACCAAGAGGAGGAAGAGGAGAAAAAAAAAAATAAATAAATAAATAAAAAAAATACTGTAGCGTGGTACTGTAGCAGCACTGTAGCGATACTGTGGAGGCACTGTAGCGATACTGTAGCGGCACTGTAGCGCAACTGTAGCGGGTACTGTAGCGCACCTGTAGCGACACTGTATCGGAACTGTAGCAGGGTTATTGTAGCGCAACTGTAGCGGGGTACTGTAGCGCACTGTAGCGACACTGTAGCAGCACTGTAGCGGCACTGTAGCGGAACTGTAGCAGCACTGTAGCAAAGAGGGAAAGAAGAAGGCACCACCAATAAAAAGAGAAAGAAGAAGGCAACAAAGAGAGAGAAGAAGCAATAGCCCTAGGGCTCTGATACCATGAAAACTATCTTTAAGAGAAAAGAACAATCTCTTATTCAAAAAGTGTATTCAATATAATTACAAACCTAGAATTTATAGAGAAGCTATTACAAAATTATGGAAGGTCAACTCTACAAAATATAGCAACCTAAGAAACATAGAAACTCTTAATACATGGAAACTAATAAATTATGGAAAGTAAAATATAGCCAAATATTATGTACAGCTCACAAAAAGGTCTTCAAATAATCAACCATATGTCTGAGTATAACCTTTAGCAACTAAACGTGTTTTAAGACGTTCAACAGAACCATCAGGAAGGAATTTGACTGAATAAACCCAACGACACCCCCATAGTATTTTTACCATAAGGAAGAGTAGTAAGCTCCCACGTCTGATTCTTGTGAAGAGCACTAATTTCCTCATCCATAGCTTGCTTCCAACCATGTGACAACAACGCCTGCTTATAAAAAGAGGGAATAGACACAGAAGACAAAGAACAGGGAAAAAAACACAAAATAGGAAAGAGACGATGATAAGACACAAAATGAGCGATAGGATGTTGAGTACAAGAAAGTTTACCTCGACGAAGAGCAATAGGGAGTTCATCAGTGTCGAAAGTAGGAGATGGCAAGTTAGGATCCTCAGATTGAGAAGAAGTCGGGCCAAGGCCATAAGAAACAATACGCCAGTCATGACATCGTTGATATAACTGCAGAGGTGGTAAAGGCACGGACGAGGAAGACATAGGATGCGGGAGAGTAGGAGAACGAAAGGAAGGCTCCCTATAGATAATGTCAGAAGACAAACCCTGGCATGAGGAAGAGAAGAAGGGTGTAGACTCAAAAAAAGTGACATCCGCACTAAAAAAAGTATCGACGAAACTCGGGACTATAACATCGATAACCCTTTTGAGTATGAGAGTACCAAGAAAAACACACTTACGAACCCTAGGAGAAAGTTTATCCCGACCAGGATCAAGAACATGTACAAAGGCAACATAACCAAACACACAAGGGGTGAGAGAGAATGGAGAACAATCAGGATATAATAAGGAAAAAGGAGAATGATTTTTTAAAACAATAAAAGGCATTCTATTAATGAGAAAGCAGGCAGTAAGAACATCACCCCAAAAATGTTTAGGGAACTGCATATTGAATAACATAGTGAGAGCTACATCAAGAATATGGCGATGCATTCGCTCAACAACACCATTTTGCAGAGAAGTATGAGTGCAGCTAGTCTGATGAATAATACCTCTATCTACACAAAAAGAATCCATGATTTTCTGAGTGTATTCTAATGCATTATCAGAACGAAATATCTTAATGTGTTTATTGAACCAAACAAGAATTTCATTATAGAATTTAAAAACAATATGAGGCCATTCAGGTTTCTCTTTCATAAAAAACAACCAAGTCATACGAGAATATTCATCAACAAAAATAACAAAGTAATGAAACCCATTTAAAGTAGAAACACGAGAGGTCCCCACATATCCGAGTGCACAATATCAAAAAACTCAGACTAACGACTATGACTACTACTAGGAAAAAAACTGCGATGATGCTTCCATAACTAGCAAGCTTCACACTCTAAACTAGACACAAGACTTAAAGGATGGAATTGCTCGCTTCAGCTTAGCCAAAGACGGGTGACCCAAACGAAAATGCCACTGGAGAGGAGTGAGGGCTGCATGTAAGGCAAAAGAACTGTTGGATGAAAAGCCACCAGGATCCAAAATATATAAGTCGTCCTTCTCATGCCCCGAACCAATCTTTCTCTTGGTCTTGAGGTGTTAAAATACACAAGAAGAGGGAGAGAAAACAATTTCACATTGTAAGACCTTAGTTAATTGACTAACCTAAAGTAAATTAAATGGAAAATGAGGCGCATAGAGACTAGAAGGTAAAGAATAGGAACTACTTGGATGAAGAACACCTTGGCCTTGAACAGGTTGGGGAGAACCATCAGCTAACACAATATGTCGGTTCAAAGATGTCAAGTCAGTAAAGAAAGAGGATAAATTAGAGATATTTGTGTTAGCACCAGAATCAATAATCCAGGATGGATTAACCGTAGTGACACAAACAATGTTACCTGAATGCGCTAAGGTAGCAGTGGTAAAAGAAGAAGGTAGTGATGAAGGAAGTGCAGATTGTAAGTGCTGAAGTAAAAGCTCGCCAAGTTGAGTACTGAGTACATCACAGAACCAGACCTAGAGTCTACAGAGCCAACAGAAGACTGAGGTTGAGCAGTACTATCACTAGCATGATTCATATAATTTTGCTTGCCATGCTTCACCAAGTAATAGGGTTATGTATGATTAGTACCACCACAATAATCACACCCCCACCACCACAAGAACCACCACGAGAGCTACCATGGCTCCCACTGTGAGTCCTCAGAGCAGTAGAACCAATCAAGAGAGGTAACTGTGGACCAGTCACACTAGACAGCTATCCTAAGGATGAACGTAACAACAGAGAATAGGCATTGGCAGCTGTAGGTAAGCTCTCACTAGCAAGAATCTGGCCCTTAAAGCCACGAAGGTCGGGATTTAAACCTGAGAGTAAGGAAGCAACCATAACTTCCTCCCAATGTTGCTTTTGTTGCTCTAAATCAGTAGTGAAGGGTCAATACTGTAGCAATTGATTCCATAGATTCTTAAGAGTACTATAATACTCGGCCAATGAATTCTTATTCTGTTTAGTAGTAAAAATTTTCTCATACAACTCATAAACTTGAGAGATATTACTCTGATGGGAAAAAATGTCAGCAATAGAATCCATGGAATCAATTGTGATTGCAATTGTGGTTGCAATCACAATTGATAAGAATTTTAGAAGAATGACAAAATTCAACTGTGGTTGCAATTTGAGGTTCCATACTATGCCATAGCCAGCCCATAACAACTGAATCTTCACACAACCATTCCTGATAATTTGACTCACTAGGTTTAGGAGGATTATCGGTCAAATATTTCAATTTCCGCTTTCCATGCAAGAAAATCTTGATGGCATGTGCCCAAGCCAAGTAATTCACACCATTTAACTTCTTTGAAGTAATCGATTTGGGCATATCATCATCCCTGAGAATTGCAGGCTTTCCAGAAGCAATAGAAGATGAGGTTTCCTCAGCCATAGCAATAAATACAAGCCAAAACAAGAAAAAAAAAATGTGTAGAAAACGGCCAACGACTCAATCACAAGAAGACGACTCGAGCAATACAGCAACCAAATACTCCAAATATCACAAAATAGGCCAGCAAACTCAAAAACCATGGTCGAACCACAAGCATCTAGCCTACAACAGTGTTGTCGGCACCCAAAAAATTGCCAAAAACTCAACAAAATGGCATAACAGCCATGAAACCTTCAAACCACCAACAGGAAGACCACTAGGGTCCTAGTTAGCACCTAGGGTTAGGGTTTGGGTGATTAAAAACATCTAAAACCCTAGAAATCACAAATCTGAAAAATAGGGCCATTTTTCCTAGAAATATATATATTTATATAAAAGACCCAGCAAATGGCTCCAAAAAATTTGGGACACCAAGGGAAACAGTGGAGAGAGGCGAGTCTACCCATCCAATCGCTGGTCGCCGAAGCTCGGGCAGATCCTGACATTAGCCGCTGGAACCTGACATCGGAGCTATAAATCCAGCAGTTTTTTCGGTAGCTAAAGAAGGTTTGAACTTCTCTAAGAATCCAAAAAGGGATTAGGGATGC
Organism: Hamamelis virginiana; assembly: GCA_017140935.1. NCBI lineage: Eukaryota > Viridiplantae > Streptophyta > Magnoliopsida > Saxifragales > Hamamelidaceae > Hamamelis > Hamamelis virginiana. The sequence continues at coordinate 15,391 of JAESVK010069384.1, forward strand.
TTTGATACCAAATAGAATAAGAAAATTAGGGTCTATATGATTTAGGGTTTGATAAAAAGGAAAGAAGGAAGAAGGAGAAGAAGAATTAGTGAAAATAGGCTCTTGTGTATGTTCCATACACAGCAGCCCATAACCTCATATAATATTAAAATATACAAGTACAAAAATACCCTTATTAAGATACTAAGACTATACTAATCTAACAATTGCAACCTTTGTTTCTTTTCTCTATTAGAATCTAGCAATTTACACTCCTTATGTTCAAACAGGAAAGCAGTTAGCTGATACCTTGACTAAAGGAATACTGAGTTGAGTTTTCCACACTTTTCTAAGCAAGCTGGACTTGCGTGATATCTTATCACCAACTTGAGGGGGGAGTGTTGGAAATTATTTATTTCTTCTTTTAATATTTACCTATTATAAATACTAATGCACAAGAGAGAGAACACTATTTCTCTCTCTCATTATTTTTCAGCCATCTCTCTATTCTTCTTTATTTCTCTTATTTCACTATGTTTCCTTCTTCTTCTAATCTTCTATACAAATCCACTTTATATGCTCTTAGCAATGTTTATTTGGTGTTCAGAGAAACTGTCTATAATCCCCACACAGTAACCGTAAACCATTTTTTAGCCAATCTGTGATAATTCTTTTAAATTGTATAAATGATAGCTGAACCTATATAATTTTATGTTACAGGCTTAAAAATCAAATTCACCTAAAAAATAGGCTTTAGGACTAAATGTGTCTTCTGAAACAACTTCAAGGAATAAAGACTTACAAATTAATTTGTCGTTATTGAAAGAAGTTACTGCCACCTGCTTTTGGAAGAACTTAAAAAGAGCCAATTTGAATACATGCTTTAAATCTTAGATAGACCTTGGATTTGAGAAAGCTTACATTATTAACTAACATAGGAATGAACTTCTAAATAGGAAAATTACTAACCGATTCCATTCTCAATGCATTCTAATGATTTGAACACAAATATGTCAAATGTACTTACAGATTGAGGAGAGAAGCACTTTTTATCGCAGGCAAGGTACCAGTTAACTTATTATTTCCAATAAACCTGAGCATGAACACAAATAAACATGCTTCAAAAGGATGAGTAGTACATCTTGGGAGGTACATGAAACAAGCAAGTAAATGTATAATATTACAAGTAAGAGAGTGAACTCAAGTTGAAGAGTGAATCTGGAATTTGTCCTGTTAAATTGTTGAAGCTCAAATCCCTAAAAAAATTAGTAATCCAATGATAGTAAGGTATACAAACATAAAATGTAGTAGATTATGTAGATAATATAGTAAAAAAGATTAAAAAAAGGTATCAAATAAATGATAATAGTCTTCATGCAGATAGAGCCGGCAAAATCTAACCTAGACTCATCAATCCACCTGAATCAAACCAAAAGAAACAGGTTTGGATATACTCTATATAGTCCCTAACCTGATTGCATATAGGTTGAGTTTCAGTTAGATATATAACCGACTGAGAAGTAATTTTTGGCTATTTTACACAAATTTTATTAATTAAATGAAAATTTTGGCCTGGTTGGTTGGTTACTTGGTGACTCCTTCAAAATGGGTTGTGTTCAGGTTAACGTTATTCAACCAAATTCCTGGCAGGTTGGTTTCAGGCAAGGGCGTTTTGAAGCCAACCCTAATTCAAGCTGACACAGCAAGCTCTACAGGTATTTGAAGAATCACCCATCAATAGAAATAACTTACAGCTGTGACAAGCTTTGGTATTCTCCAATATTGGATGGAATAGAATCGGAAATATTGTTATTTCTCAGTACTCTGCAGAACATGAAACCAACTGGTTATATTTGACATTCCAAAAAGCAATTGAGGAACATATACATATACATAGCATATAAAAATGTATTGATTTAGTTTATTAAAAAAAAAATGTACTTATTTGTAGGTTACAACTGTGTTGACTTACAGGAAGCTCAAAGCCTTCATGTCCTTAATAAATGCCAGTGAAGAGCTCCCATTAGATAAATCACTTATTCTCCTACATTTTATATTATACATGAGATTGTCAGCTTCAAATACCTGCTATATGCGAATACAAGTAACTAGTACAAGACTAGTTACAAGCAGACAAAAAGGCAAACTTACAACTCTGTCAAAGAAGTTAACTGGGAAAATGTGAATGGTATTGAACCTTCAAAAGAGTTTCCTTGAAGTCTCCTACAAAAGCATCATAATTTATAAACAGTACAAAAGTAGGTAAACTAAATATCAAGGTAGATTTAAAATTTTCGTAATTTCACATCCCATTATCGAAAGTACATAGGTTAAATTGAGTATATAATGTAATAAAAAATCCAGCCTGGTCTAACTTAAGTGTAAATGAATGAAAATAAAGAGAACACATATGACACTATTGTCTTACAAGACTGCAAGCTTTGACCAATTTCCTATGAAGTCGGGTATGCTGCCTGTCAATTCATTGTCTGAGCACCACCTGAGACAATTTATTTCTTGTAAAATTTTATGATAATCGCATTTTTGTTTTGTCAAAATATTTATATTACAAGTTCTCCAAATAAGAAAAAGAAATGTCAAATAGCTCACTCACACTGTAACCAGGTTTTGCAGATGAGCAAATGTTGAAGGAATCTCCCCACTAACTCCGGAACTATCAAAGTAACTGTCAAGGTAAACATTATTCAATAATTTGATGCTATTTTATATATCGTCCTTAACACCAGTAAAAATTAAATTTTCTTTTCCTAAAAAAATGGATCAATCAAGATTGAACAACCCATAAGATAGATGTCAAACTATCATTACAGAAGATAAGTATATCATGCATATAACAGAACATGATATCAAATAAATGCACCATGTTATAAAAGGAATGGTTCTGAGCATGCCCTAGAAGTTATCCGTGGACTTCGTGGCCATACATGTGCATACACAGAGAAACCCAGCATCCAATGGTTTCACCAAGGAGGTTTTGTAATAAAAATAACAATAAATTAGATTAAATGTTATATTGGTTTATGAAAGTTTATACACTTAAGGGTCTGACGATTCATAATCATTACCAGGTTGTTACTAATGAGTAATGACTATATCAGAGACTGTATACTGTACCATAACTTTGGAAAATAGTGCACCCATTGTAATAGATGCTAGCCACTCCATTTATGGCAGCTATTTATTAGACGTCTACAGTCATTATAGATTCATAAGTAGATATACTAATTTTCAGAATAATTATTAGCAATTGTGAATGTTTTAGAAGAGAAGTCACCATAGCAATGGAAAGCTATATAAAAGTGTGTAACCACCCTAACGATCATTATATTCATAGCTTATTGGTTATCAAAACCATCAACATTGTATTTCAAAAGCACCAAAAGCAATATAATCCACTCAGAGATGTAGTCCATTAATTTCATATTCCAAGTATATATTACATGAGATAGAAACTTAGGGTTGAAGTGATTAGGATTTGATAGAAGAGAAGTGAAGAACGAAAGAAGAAAGAAGAAAATGAGAGGGTAGTGTGAAGCGAAGTCCCACATCGCCCAATTATGAAAGTAATGTGTTGTGTATAAGTGTGAGGGCACCCTCACCTCTTGAGCTAGCTTTTGGGATTAAGTTCTACCCAAAACCATGTAACATGGTATCAAAGCCGGCATACCAAGGGATGGGTAGGGTGCGTGTCCGTGGCCTGCACATGGCAGGTGTTGCCGAGTGAGCACGCTACGCGTGAGGGAGGGTGTGAAGCGAAGTCCCACATCGCCTAGGTATGAAAGTAATGTGCTGTATATAAGCATGAGGGCACCCTCACCTCATGAGCTAGCTTTTGGGGTTGAGTTCTGAGCTAGCTTTTGGGGTTGAGTTCTACCCAAGACCGTGTAATATGGTATCAAAGTCGGCATACCGAGGGATGGGTAGGGTGCGTGTCCCTCGCCTACACGCGGCAGGTGCTGCCAAGTGAGCACGCTACGCGTGAGGGAGGGTGTGAAGCGTAGTCCCACATCGCCTAAGTATGAAAGTAATGTGTTGTATATAAGCGTGAGGACACCCTCACCTCTTGAGCTAGCTTTTGGGGTCTGCTCTTCTTCGTCATTTGGTGTCATTTAGATTTTTTGGTTGCCTAGTGTTTAATTCGAGGTTTCCTGTTTTGATTTAGATCGAAACTTCTGATTTGATCTGAATTCCAGATCTGATCGAGATTCTTGTTGGTTCTAGTGTGATTTTGATTTGATTGTTTAATTTTTTGCTGCTGTTATGGCACAAAGAGGAAGAGAAAGATGAGGTAGAGGAGTAGTAAATGCTAGGAACTTTGATTAAGAGGCTGATTTTCATCCACCAATGGGTAAAGATGATACGCAACAACAAAATCAGCAATACATAAATGAAATTGAAGACTTACAAAGGAAAATAGCAGCCCTAATGGAGATGGTACAGCAACTTCAACCTCCTAGCAGGGTTAATGATGATTCCGATGAGTCTCCATTCAATTTGAGAATCCTTTTGAGGCTCCTCATAGGGAAAGACCTTTTGTTGGAAGAGTTGAATCAACAGTGGAGTTTAACATTGAGATTGAACTTCCAAAATTCAAAGTCTTAATCTGGATGATTTGTAGATTAGCTGAATACTCATGAGAGAGTATTGGACCATTATGAAGTTTCAAAGGAAAGGAAGGTGAAGTTAGGAGAAATTTATTCCATTCAACTATGTTTTAGGATAGGTTCTTTGAAAGGAAAGTGGTTGGCCACACAATAGGTCAGAGAGAGAGAGAGAGAGTACTCCTCGAGAACAAAGGTGCTTGAGCAAGTGACTTGAGAGGGAGAGTGTAGCCAGTTGAGAATATTCAGGTCCATTTCCCAAAGGATGAACTTGACATTGTCACTCCCCAAGAGGAAGCATATAGAGATATGAGGATTAGTGACTTAATGCTTCTTTGCATTAAATGAAGGTCAGTAGCGCATTAAATGCACTATCCTTTTAATAGTCATGTCACCATCATTCATTCTCATAAAGGCAAAAGCAGGGGTTTCCATCCTCATGTGGAGGGAATATCCTCAAACTTAGCTATATCTCACTCCCTTACCTCCAAGCCACATTTCTGAAGACACCCCGAAGGAGTGGGCCGTGGACAACCATCCCTTCTCATAGAGGGTGGGGTCCCAGCCTCACCGCTACCAACACCAAGTTCTAGAAGAACTTCTCAATTACTGCCAGACTTGGGCAGGCTCATGGGGCCAGGGTGCGTACTCTGGGGAAGGATGGGATTAATCCCTTTCCTTTGCCATCCCAGATGCATCTCTTAGTGGGCATCCTCGGAAGGAACAATGTTCCTTCCTTTGGAGGGAATCCCTCAACTGTGGGCATCCATCTTATTAGTGGGCACCTATTATCAAGTTAGGGGATACCTTGGAGGAAGCTAAGATGTAATGCCTTCAATCCGAGATCACCTTTAATAATTATAACTCCCTAAAAGGTCATGTATTCGTCCGTTCTCTGGATGGATGGCACTCGAGGAGAGTGCTCCCATCAGAGGCATCAATTCTTCTACTTGAGTTTTACTAACACTTGTCACTGTCTTTGTAATACGGATCCACTGGTCCACATAGTCTATATTATTTTAAATGAGCAAAATTCCAATGATAAACAAACTACAAGCAAACTTTGTACAAAAGCTTGCATAATCTTAAGCAATTGAAAGTGTTGAAAAGTATACCAAAATGTTCTATCAACTTGTTATAAGGGTTGATTTGAATGGAAGTAAAAAGCAAATGGTTGTAAGGTATTTGAATGGATTGAAAACTTTTATACAAGATGTGTTTGGATTGCAATCATTCTGGACTGTTTTAGAAGCTTATAACCAATCTTTGTTGGTTGAAACATAACAAACTCAGAGCTTTTCAAGGTCTGCACAGCAAGCTCAACACACCTACAAGGCTGGACGGCAGCACCAAAGTCAGCTATGAGTGAAAATCCTTCAAATATAGGTAGACAAAGCAACGTCGATGATGGAGAGCATTCTAAAACTGACAAGGCTGCTGTTCCTCCACCAAATCAGCCTTATGTAAATCGTATGGGTGCTTGAAAACAATCCCAAGGTGGTGGTTTCATGTGCTTTAAATGTGGAGAGCCCGATCACAAGTCTTTGGATTGTACATAGGCAATGCGGAATCATACCAAAGTGCTTTTAGGAAGCAATGGAGGTGCCACAAATTTTTTATCAACCTCTTAATGAAGAAGTTGAGGAGATGATAAAGAGGAAGGTATGGCACTTATGTTGAAGAAAACACTTCTTTTACCAAAGTGTGACTCCAAGGAAGATTGGTTGAGAACCAATACTTTCTATACTACTTGTAGCATTAAAGGAAGGGTATACAATATGATCATCAATGGAGGTGTGAGATATATTGTAATTATATTTTATTAGTAAGGGAAGCTTAGTCTTTTAGCACGGGTAGTTTAGAAGTTTCCTAATATTATAGTTTAGTAGTTTCCTAATATTAGAGTTATTAGATTTATAAATTATAATATAGGCTTGTATATCTTTCTTTTTTTCTTAATGTTAGTGAAAATTATCTTTCTTGCAAAGTTACATGTATTAGAGCAACGTTGAGAGGCACTCTTTGTTTTTTTCCATTCTTTTTCTCCTTCGAATCGACAGTAAGCCTAGCAGCCTATCCCAGACATGTATCACACCAACACAGCAGCATGAGCCTTCTCGCACAATGGACCTTCTCTCCAATCACACTCCTCTTTTCATACCATTGCAACAGCACAAACCTTCTCGCATAGTAGAACTTCACTCCAATTACACCCCTCTCTCCAAATCACACCTTGCAATCCTTCTTCCTGTCAACACGTTCTCCATACTTCGCAGCAACAGAACACAGCAAACCTGCCTCCTCTCATAGTTGAAGCCTCTCTCTCCGCTCTTCTCTGCCACAAGCCATAACAAACCTATCACACCAGGCTGCAACTGTTGGCATATATGGACATCTTTTTTTATCACACTAAAGTAGGAACTTCCCTCTCTCCCTCCCTCCCCCCTCTCTCTCTCTCTCCCCCACACTACAACAACATACAACTGGATCTTTTCTTTCTCAAACGCATAAACCAGTTGCACTATCACATCACCCTATTGCATCCTTCTCTTCCTTCATCGCACCAAACAAAAACTCCAGCAAGCTCTATGCGCCCTGTAGCGTCACTATCTAGCAGTTACATCATCGTAACAGGTCATTAAATGCATCTCTTTCTTTCTCCTTTTTCTTTCAACTCAGAAGCAGCAGGCACCTTTTTTCCTTTTCCCTCCACTCAATCGTAAGCACTCTTCTTCTTTTTCGATTCACCATTCTCCTCCCTCTTCAAATCAACAATACATTCCAACCACTAGGTGCACCCAGCCACCTATCACTACAACCAACACCCAGACAACTGAATATCCCAGAATATTAGACTATCCCGGTTGAACATTCCAGCAAGTCCATTCAATTATCTTAGAATCTAGACAGCATCGCTGACACTTTGTTTCCACTGATTTCCTATTGTTCTCCTCAAGTTTTCCCTTCTGCAGTCAATTAGCAATGCTTCCCCTTCTGCAGTGCAGTCTATGCTTGAGTAGTTACAATCTATGCTTGCATCTTCCTCTTTAACTCAAACTCAGGCTTCTATTCATTCAGGATTGCATGATTCTCTTTCCTCAAGTATATCTCCCACTACTTGGATCTTTGATTCTAGTTTGTTTCCTCATATGACACCTAAGTTGTCTTCTCTAGGTAACTATGTTTCCCGTTCTCCTTGTTACTGCAAATAGCTTTACTATGCATGTTGAATGTATTGGCTCTATTCTTCCCTATCCATCTTCCTCTCTATCTATTCTTAATGTCTTCTATGTTCCTTAGATGTCTCTTAGTTTATTGTCTATTAATCACTTTCTAACTCAGGGTTGAATAATAAAACATAGCCTTCAAGGCTTTTCTCTCAAGAAAACTATCAGTGAAAACATGCCTTTTATAGGCAGACAAAATGTGGGAGACAACCAGGCTCTAACTGAGGTGTAGGATTAAGCCAATAAGAAGAGGGGAGGGGGGGGGGGGGG
>JAESVK010069384.1:23588-45110 GCA_017140935.1 Hamamelis virginiana
AATCTCTGTATGTGATCCTTAATCTAGACTTCCTAGGTCCAAGATTAGGTCATACGAATCCAATGGGAGGGACCTAGGACCTAGGGGGTCCAGGTCTGTAGTGCATTAGTGTTCATGCACACACTCTCCCCAGTGCAACGGGTCAACAGCTGCAATACATAAAGTGTGGGGCATTTGCCACGTTTCGGGAACATGTCATCCTCATGCTCCCAAGAAGGCTAAGGGGAAGAGTCTTCCCACCTCAGCTGACCTCTGTCCCAACCTCCCATCCATACTCCCTTTGAACCATCCCAAGAAGACAAGATTGATAGCCAATGACCTCAAGCCTTTACATAACCAGTACTAGGCTCGAAGTCAAACCTCCTCAGGCTCTGCCACCAACCTAGGTAGGCATGAAACCCTCGAGAATGATGCCTTGGGCACATCTAGAGGAGCTACAGCCCACGCGCCTTAGCCTCCACTATGGTGATGGGCATCCATCGCTAGTGGGCATCTACCCTAGTTAGGCAACCCCATTGAGGTGAGGCAACTCAACAGAGGGGAAATAGGTCAAGTTTTCAAAGTCGGCAACCTTGTCCAGCATTCATGCGCTCGAGTTCATTAGCTTGGGTAAAATCCCAGGGTCCTATCATGCCAATTCTACAAGTCAAGTGTCCTTTGGATCCCCATACATATACACGCCATTGTTATTTTTTGAGTATCAATACCTTGTTTGGATGGTTTTAAGCAACAAAAGGCAACCGGCTGGAACTTATTCGAAGTTAAATGCTAGACAAGTGGGTCTCTGTGAAATTCTTAGCAAGGTTAATGATAATGCCTATCAAGTCCGACTGCCTCCTCATCTCAACATCTCCAATATCTTTACTGTGAAGCATTCACAGCCCTATTTTGCATCTGAAACTTATGTGCAAGTTTTTTTCAAGTGGGGGAGTATATATATATGATGTGATTAGCTTGTATTGTTACTTTCTAATTGATTTGTTATATTACTAGAGTGACCCATTGGTGATGTTAGACTAGCCTATAGTTGTTAGACTTAGTTGCAGGTTGTTACATTATTAGATTCCCTATAAAAAAAGGCACTGTTGTAACTGTAATGGTTAGATCAGTTTTTCAACGATTATTCTTTCTAAAACAGAACTATCATTCTGAACAGAGCATTTTCTTGCCCTTTCTAGGCTCCCAAACCACCTATTTGCTATAAACTTACAGATTTTCTTCCTCTAAACTGTTTTTTATTGAAGGCATTAAAGTTTTATTGTTGTTTGAAACCTTTAGGCTCATCAATTTTATTTATTTATTTTATAAGAAACATGAAAGAGAGAAGGAGAGGAGGGAAAGATCTCCCGAAAAGATCCGGTCAACAATTGTACAGAAGTCCAATTGTTTAATTGAAAATGATAACAGAAAAGGGAATGAATCAGCATCATTGGATAAGACATGTATTACTGTGATTGTAATGTTATTATGCTATATGTAACCCATTTTATTCCCTGGAAAGTTGTATCTTACGAAACAAAAAATAAAAAAAAAATCTACTTCCTTCATTTAGGGGATTATCAAATCTGTGTTTTCAAAAGTTGTGATCATCTTGTGCTGCAATCACTGTTCTTAGGACTTCCCTGAAATCAAATTCAAATTCTACTTATCCAAATACCAAATGAAACAGAGCAAGAGTTACAGAACTTTTCATAAAAATAAAATAATAAGTCAATAACGTAACAGAACTTACAGTTGTTCCAACTTCGATAAATTTCCAAGTTCAGATGGCAAAGAACCAGAGAATCTGTTTGCCCCAAAAGCCCTACAAAAGTAACAAGTAAATCGACAAAATAATAATATTCCACGGAACCCGTCTCAGAGGTCCAGAAAATCAAGATCTAAGACATGAATATTATAACAGGCCATAGGCATACAGTTAAAACTAGCAATGACAATAGTATTACAGCACAGATAGAACAAAAGATTTCACACTTATGACTTGCAGTGATATATCATGACCATATGGTCGCTTATCCAGAAGTTCCAGTCAATGAAGTCGCGTGTAAGATTAAACCAGATATTCAGATTTAAAGATAATACTGAAGAATTCCTGACCTGTCAATCTTTTGGAACTCAAATTCAAATTAAATATTTATTTAAAAACAACAAAACATAAAATAAAAAAAAATAAAAAATAAAAAATAAAACAAAAAACAAAACAAACAAACAAACAAAAAATAGGTTCCGTTCTACCTATATAAAAGCAAAAACATGAAGTTTCCATTTAAATAATATTAGAAGTTAAGCATAATGATCACTCACAATGATCTTAAATTGGTAAGCTTTCCAAGTTCCTTCGGAAGCTCCCCTGACAATGCATTACCGCCAACAGTCCTAGAAACATTACACTAAACATCAGAACATGAAAAAAAAAAAAAAAGAGAGAAGAAAATCAATGTTTGCTTGAAATAAACAATTATAATTGTTTAATGACTCTAATGAGTATTGATTCAAAAATTAGATGGCTCTACAGGTACTCCAAACGAGTCAGATTGCCAACAGATGCAGACAGAGGACCTGACAAGTAATTTCGGCTCAAAATCCTGTAAGAAATGGAGGAAATTTAGTATTAATTAACAACACAAAATATAAATGGAGCCTAGGTGGAAAACTAGTAAACTGCATGCAACATATATTTCAATGGTCGGAATTCTGCATCATGATTTCAAAGCCCACATTTGATCCATGTGTACATATGAAGAAAAACAAAAGGTAATAACTCAGGAAAAAATATATCTGACATTAAAAAACCATACAGATTGGTGAGGAAAGTCAAATTCCAAAGCTCATCTGGGATGACACCAGCAGCATCCAATTTAAAGACTTTCCTGTATAGAAAATTCAATTACATGCACAAATTAAATAATATATTTTTTATTCTAAATGTTCAAATTACTTAAAATCAAGGTTTTGAACACCAACTAAGTACCAAGGAAATATCAGTATCAAGGGACATATCGATGGTCCCAAGACACAAATATATCGATTGTATCGAAAATATCGATATCGATTTAAAGATATGATGGATATTATTAGTTAAACAAGAAAAAATTTAGCATAACTTTGCAAAATAATGAATTAAACTATAATACACAATTTAGAATCAAATATTGCAAATTAAATATATATAAGACAAGTTTATGTTGTATTTGGTATAATAAAGTGTGCCGTGATGGGCAAAATAAATCACAAATTTCTACAAATATTACACTAAAATGTTACATAACATTAAAAGTTTAAAATATATATCATTTACAAAATAAAAATTAAATAAATCAATAATCTTGTATTCAAAAGAATCTCTACCATAGACCGATACTTACCGAAATATCGGTAAAGATATGCGAGCCTAATATTGTATCAATACCCATAGATATATGGATATATTGGAGATATATCGAGCATATCGGAGATATTTAATTTCATGCTAGGTACTATATTTTGGTCAGTTATCTGAAGTTTACATTAGTTTTAAGAAGTGAAAAACCAAGTATCAAGTATTGTATAAAAGGATTGCGCTCGTGCAATCATGCCTTAAAATGACCACATACTACACTTTGTTCAAGCTAAATGGAATCTTGAAAATTGTGACTATGTGCCTTAAATCTATGGTGCACTATCCAACCCTCACCAACTAGCTTAATGATTGGAATTGCACAAATTAAATTATTACAAAAGCCTAGACAAACCTTAAGCAAAACCTAATGGAGTCATTGTGTTAGAACCTTAGAGATGTCTGATGGCTGACCTACTCCACTGATATATTTTCTGTGACCTGTTGAAGGTTTCTTGCACCTCACCTCAACTCTATTGAGCGGGGTCAGGGATCAAGAGCATTCAAAATTTAATATGAGCCAAGGTCTAAGCCAACCCATACATAAGTCCACCTTAGGCCAAAGTTAACTTCATACGGTGACTTCCAAAACCAGGCACTAAGTTAAACTTGTAGATAAAGGCATACGGCACACTAACACCACTTTGGAGAAACACACACTAAAAGCCTATTTTCTTTTCATTCCTTTTTTTTTTTTTTGTTATTCTACATTCCACATGATCATTGAATGTTTCACAAACCCAATTGCAAATTTGCAACATATTAACCATTGATGCAGCATTTTTTTTTATCCAATCTCAAATATCTGGTTTAATCATGAGGATCGTATTTGGGAAATAGAAACGGATTTCCGAGAGAACAATCGTGACGGGGGAGATCTATCAGGTAAGAATAAAATCAAAGATATATGTATCTGCTTTTATGAGGTCATGTCTAACCTAAAATAGATACACGTATTTTTTTTATTTTTTATTTTTTTAACATATGATGTGTTTATTATAAAACAGATACATGTAACCCTTTTATTACTCTTACATGTATCTCCAATTTTCTTTCTTTCGATAATTCTAATTCTGAAGAAATTCTCATTAACATTCAGATATATGTATTTGTTTTCATGTTGTTATGTCTAACATAAAACACATGCATCTATATTGTCATGTCTAATATTAAATAGATACATGTATCTATTTTGGCAGATAGGCATATAACATACAGAAATACATGTATCTCTTTTACCTATTTTTAATGCACAATACAAACATAAAAAATTTAAATAAATAAAAAAGAAAAAGAAAAAAAAAGAACAGGGTCAAAAACAGTTTAATGCCATATACTTTCACCCAAAATAAAATTAAGTCTACTTTAAAAATTTACAATCGAATCCACTAACTTTTACTCGTTTGCAATTAAGTCCGCCCATCCAACAGCTGATAAAATCTAACAGAATTGACTGCCACATCATCATTTTTGCCTAACTTTGTTACAAACTTCTCTCTAAGTTTTCTCTCAAACTACTAATTCATTTTAAGCAATTTTTGTCTCTAAAAATCCGTAAAATCAAGCTATACAACATAACCGAAACCCATTAATTTTAAAGCACTTAATGATTTACTGTGGATTTTTGTTTCGAAGACTTAAATAAATCATAATAAATAAATGAGTAAACCAAAAATCATGAAAATGCATAAAAAATTCCCATGTGTCATCTAGATTCTTAGAAAAGAACCATGCTTCAGTTTTAACAAATAACATATCAAATGAATGGTTCAAGCTTGGACCACCCTTGATTAATTTAAGTTTTAACAAATAACCATCATTTGATATGCTATTTGTTAAAACTGAAAAATAGTTCTATTTTTCTAAGAATATACATGGCGAATGTGAATTTTTGGTGCATTTTAATGATTTTTGGCTTACCCATTTATTTATTGTGATTTATTTAAGGTTTCGAAACAAAAATTCACAATAAATCATTAAGTGCTTTAAAAATAAAGGGTTTCGGATATGTTGTAGAGCTTGATTTTATGGATTTTTAGAGACAAAAATCACTGAAAATGGATTAGTAGTTTGAGAGAAAACTGAGAGAAGTTTGGAACAAAATTGGGCAAAAACTTATCAATTCCGTTAGATTTTAACTGCAATTGGGACGGCCGGACTTAATTGCAAACGAGTAAAAGTTAGTGGACTTGATTGCAAATTTTTAAAGTAGGTGGGCTTAATTGCATTTTGGGTGAAAGTATGCGGCACTAAACTGTTTTTAACCTTAAAAAAATTGATACAAACCTCCAAGAAACATGAATTGATGGTTCTGTCTCCTCTTGAGTTCTCTCTATCTCTCTCTCTCTCATATAATATACAAACACCTCATATATAATATACATGGATATCTCCACTCAGGTTCTCTCTCCTCTTGGAAATCTCTCCTCTCGAGATCTCTCACTTTCTCAACGTCTCTCTCTCTTCTCTCAGGATCTCTCACTCTCTCGGTCTCTCTTGGGCCGCTCTCTCCTCTCGGCATTCTCTCTCCCTCTCGGGTTCTCTCTCTCTCTCTCTCTTAGAATTTCTCTCCCTCGAGATCCCTCCTTACTAAATCATTAAGTGCTTTAAAATTAATGGGTTTCAGATATGTTGTAGAGCTTGATTTTATGGATTTTTAGAGACAAAAATCACTGAAAACAGATTAGTAGTTTGAGAGAAAACTGAGAGAAGTTTAGAACAAAATTGGGCAAAAACTGATCAATTTCGTTAGATTTTAACTACAATTGGGGACGGCCGGACTTAATTGCAAACGAGTGAAAGTTAGTGACTTGATTACAAATTTTTAAAGTGGGTGGGCCTAAATGCATTTTGGGTGAAAGTATGTGGCACTAAACTGTTTTTAACCTTAAAAAAATTGATACAAACACCTCACCTCCAAGAAACATGAATTGATGGTTCTGTCTCCTCTCGAGTTTTCTCTCTCTCTCTCATATAATATACAAATACCTCATATATAATATACATGGATATCTCCTCTCGGGTTCTCTCTCCTCTTGGGAAGTCTCTCTCTCTCCTCTCGAGATCTCTCACTTTCTCAACGTCTCTCTCTTTTCTCTAAGGATCTCTCACTCTCTCGGTCTCTCTTGGGCCTCTCTCTCCTCTCGGCATTCTCTCTCCCTCTCGGGTTCTCTCTCATAGAATTTCTCTCCCTCTCGGGTTCTCTCTTCTCTGAAAAAGTATTATGCTCAGTTCAAGACGATCTGTGAGGAGCTGAATTTGTATCAACCCATCTCTTCTGATGTCAAGGTAATGAAGCGTCAAAGGGAATGTATGCATGTGGCTCGGTTCTTATGTGGTTTGCCTGCTTTCTTTGACTTTATTAAGTCACAAATTTTAGGAAGCAAAGAGCTTCCCTCCCTGAGTGAAGTATTTAGCAGTGTGCGCCATGCCTCTTTATCTGATTCACACACCCTTCTTCTACTGTTCGTCCACTAGAGACATCAGCATTAGCTGCTTTTATGGGATGTGGCTCTATCTGTGGTGGCCGAGGGGGCGTTCTCGTGGCGGTAGAGGCCGTAGTTCTTGGAAGTGCACTTATTGTGGTGGTGAAAACCACACTGTTGATTACTGCTGAAAGCTTAATGGGAAACCTATTGCTAATCAGACTATGTTTTATGAAAATGATACGGAGTATCAGTCTGGCCTCCTTCCTACACCTACTACTATTCCACCGACTTCAGCTAGTTCTTCTACTCGACGTATGATTTCTATCTCTGAGGATGACTACCGTCGTTATTTGAGTGCACAGTAGGCTTCTACATCTTCCACAGCTATTCTCGCCACTAGTTCCTCAACTCAGGTTGCTCCTCCTACTCAGACAGGTATTCCTACAGCATTTCTTTTCTCCCAGTCTTCTTAGGTCATCGACTCTGGAGCTACAGATCACATAACAAGCACCTCAGGTACTATCTCTAATATTTTTACCCCTCAAACCTTGCCTAAGGTAACTTTTGTTGATGGCTCCTCCTCTTCCATCTCTGGGATTGGAGATACTGTTCTTACACCTGATTTTCTCTTATCTTCAGTCTTATATGTTTCTAAGTTTCCTTTTAATCTCATGTCTGTCGGTAAAATTACTAAATCCTTAAATTGTTCGGTGACCTTTTTCCCTTCATATTGTACCTTTCAGGATCTTAAGACAGGGAAGTCGATTGGTGGTGGGCATGAGATTGGTGGCTTGTATTATTTCTCTCTTGGTGGGTCTACTGCTCTTTAGACCTCTTTGTCACCTATGGAGTATCATTGTTAGTTGGGACATCCGTCTCTCCAGAACTTGAAGCTATTAGTTCCATCATGTCATCAGCTTGAGTCTTTATCTTGTGAAGCGTGTCAATTAAGTAAGCACCGTAGAGTGTCATTTCTGGCTAGACCAGATAGTCGTGTGTCCAGTCCTTTTCATTTAGTTCATTCCGATATTTGGGGTCCTAATCGTGTTCAATCCTATTTGGGATTCAAGTATTTTGTTATTTTTGTTGATGATTTTTCTAGAGTTACGTATCTTTATCTTATGAAGTACAGGTCTGAGTTGTCTTCCATTTTTAAAGCTTTGTATAATCAAATAAAGACTCAGTTTAATGTTTCTATTCGGATCTTTCGATTTGACAATGCAAGGGAATATTTTGAATAACGGTTATCTCAGTTTTTTATTGATCATAGGATTATTCATGAGTTTTCTTGTTCTTACACACCACAACAGAATGGGGTTGCTGAACGCAAAATGGGCCATTTATTTGATACTACTCGAGCTCTTTTATTTCAAATGAATGTGCCTAAGCCTTATTGGAGTAATGCTCTCCTTACTGGTTGTTACCTTATCAACCGCATACCATCCACTATTCTTAAATGACAAACTCCTCATGCCACTCTTTTCTCTGATGTTCCTTCCTTTGCTCTTCCTCCTAAAGTGTTTGGGTGTGTTTGTTTTGTGCATTATTTACGCCCTGGTCGTGACAAACTTGACCCTCGCCCTCTTTGTTGTGTCTTCTTAGGTTATTCACGTACTCAAAAAGGCTATAAGTGTTATTCTCCTTCACTTAGACGTCATTTTGTGGGTGCTAATGTTACATTCCCTAAGATGGTTCCTTATTTCTCTTCTCCTGTCTTAGTTCAGTCTGTCCAACCATCTCTTTGTCTTCCATGTCTTCCACCTCCTTCTTCTTTACCTTCCTCCTCTACATCACCCCTGTTACACGTGTATACTCGTTTCTCGCTGCCCAGCAGTTCCTGCCACCGATCCTTCTTCTTTGACTCAGGATCCACATTCTGTCTCTCCACCACCTGTTATACCATCGGTTAAGCTATCTGATTCTTTGCCTATTACTTTGAGAAAAGGTAAACACATTTATACTGCTCATCCTATTTCCAATGTTCTTTCTTATTCCAATTTTTCACCTATGTTTCGCTTTTTTATTACTTCTCTGTTCTCTACTATTATTCTTCAGTCTGTACAGGAGGCTTTATCTGATCCTTATTGGAAGAAAGTTATGGATGATGTGATATCTGCTATGTATCATAATCAGATGTGGGATTTAGTTTCTCTTCCTCCGGGTAAGAATGCAGTTGGGTGTCGTTGGGTATTTACTGTAAAATATTTGCCTAATGTTTCTATTGATCGTTTCAAGGCCCACCTTGTTGCTAAAGGCTTTAATCAGACTTATGGTGTTAATTATGCTGAGACTTTTTCTCATATTGCCAAAATTGCTTCGGTTCGCATTTTGAGCTCTTTGGCAGCCCATTCTGATTGGCCTTTATATCAGTTGGATATTAGGAATGCTTTCTTACATGGTGATTTTCAGGAAAAGGTGTATATGGAGCAACAACCTGGCTTTGTTGCTCAGGGGAAGTCTAGACATGTTTGTAGGCTTCGGAAGGCTATCTATGGTTTGAAACAATCTCCTAGAGCTTGGTTTGGCAAGTTTAGTGAAGCTGTGTTACAGTTTGGGATGTCTTGACGTCTTGTTGTCAGTCTGATCATTCAGTATTTGTTCTCAATTCTGAACATGGCAGAATTCTTCTTGTTGTGTATGTTGATGATATTATTATTACTGGAGATGATCAGTCTGGTATCACTTAGCTGAAGGTCTTTTTACAAACTAAGTTTCAGACCAAAGACTTGGGAACTCTGCGATATTTTCTGGGTATTGAAGTTGCAAGATCTAATGAGGGTATTAGTCTATCCTAGCGGAAATATGTTCTTGATATTTTTAAGGAAACTGGTTTGTTGGGTTCTAGACCAGTGGATACTCCTATAGATCCTAATGTGAAGCTTTGGAGTGATCAAGGTGAAATTATTTCTGAACCATATCGATATTGTCGATTGGTTGGTAAATTAAACTATCTTACTATCACTCGTCTAGAAATCTTTTTTGCAGTAATTGTGGTGAGTCAGTTTATAGCTACTCTGAGAGTTCCACATTGGGAAGCTGTTCTTCGTATAGTGTAGTATTTGAAGACCCATCTTGGCAGTGGGTTACTATATAAGTCTAATAATCATCTTAAGGTGGAAAGCTTTACAGATTCTGATTGGGCAGGATCTCCATCAGATAGGAGATCTACCACTGGCTATTGTACCTTTTTAGGAGGTAATTTGATTAGTTGGAAAAGTAAAAAGCAGAGTGTAGTTGCCAGATCTAGTGATGAGGCTGAGTATTGTGCTATGGCTCATACATCTTGTGAGTTGACATGGATTCATCATTTCTTGTTAGAGCTCGGGGTTGAAGTTTCATTTCCTATGTCTATGGCGTGTGATAATCAAGCAGCAATTCATATTTCTTCTAATCATGTGTTTCATGAGCGGACCAAACATATTGAGGTTGATTGTCACTTGGTTCGTGAGAAAGTAGAGAGGGGCACTATTTTGACTCCTCATGTTTCTTCTCAAGCTCAACTTGCAGATTTATTTACCAAACCTCTATCTCATGATCATTTGGATTGGTTATGTTCCAAGTTGGGATTATATGATATATATATTCTCCAACTTGAGGGGGAGTGTTAAGATATGTGATGCCTTTATGTTTGTCCCACATTGATTAGATAGTAGAAATCCACCCCATGTCATGCCTATATAAGGCCCATTAGTGTGACACTTAAATTTACTCAATATATTATATTCTCTTCTCTTTTATAAGTATCTAACAGTTTTCACGCCCAAATGCAACACTTGCTTCTTCAGCCACACATATCACTAGCATTACTCCTTCTAAATTACCCTCATTATTTGAGCAGTTTCAGTCCTAGCTAGCATCATCCTCTCAATCGTTTGCTTTTGCATTATCCATAGTTCACTCAAGTTTACACAATTTAATCCCCTCAGACCCAAGTGCTTGGATATTTGATTCCAGTTCCTATCATCATATAACTCATGTTCTTAGCAATTGTGTTTCTCCATCTTCACCTATCTCTATTGGTTCTGCCAAAAGTTTCTCCATGCATGTTGATTGTATTGGATCTGCTCTCCCCTCTTCTACTTCTACATTGTCTATCTCAGATGTATTTTATGTTCCTCAGTTATATGTTAGTCTCTTGTCTAATAGTTAATTGTTTGAATCCAGGTTTGATGTCATTCTTTCTTCTTCTGCTTGTGTTGTTTAGGATTAAACATCCTGGAACCCAATTGGGACCAAACGCAGAGCTAGCGATATGTATGTGCTAGAGAGCTTGGAGATTCCTGTTACCAATTCTTCGTCTGCATTGTTGTCTTTTTGTTTGGGTTCACATTCGTCTCCCATTCTAGATTAGCTCATGTCTCCCGCAATCATCTAAGAAGTCTTGTCTATCAGGTCAATTGAGAAAAATGCCTGTCAATCATACTAGTGAGTGCAGTGGATGTAAGTTTGCAAAATGACAGCATTACCATTTAATAAAAGTACTTTTGTTTCTCATTCTCCATTGAAGATGAAAAAATGTAGCAAATTTAAGATGCATATTACCATGTTATTGTAATAATTCTATTGTGGTCTCATTTACTAAAAATAACAAGAACAATGCTACTTCTAAGCACATTAAAAGTAAATACCTTGTTGTTAGAGAGAAAAAAAGCCCAAGTCTTCAACTGAAAATATTAGTACAAATTACATGACAATTGATTTGCTAAGCGAAGGACAATCTCCCTGTGTATAATTTAAGAAACATGCCGCTAATATGATAATAGTTTAAGGATGTATTTGGTTAGTGATTGTTCATGAAACTTTAACTATTTATATGTTTGGTGCTTTATTTGGCTACATGTTATGTTCTCTACAATATGTATTACCATGTTATATACTTGTTGTACATGTGCAATATGTATGAGATATTCTGAAAGATCTCATAAGGAGAAGGAAACGGCCCCCTTCAATCCTGCCTGCCAAATTGGGGAAACAGACTAATGTTCCAATGGTAAGGAACTCTTTAGTTGGACTATGTTTTTGGAAATAAGCATGACAATCTAGTTTCGCGCTATTTCCATGATCCTCACTATTATCCTTAAAGGGCAGCCAATTCTCTTGGTAAAATTACAAACACTATAACCATGGAGTGGTCGTATGTCCATTAAAGAGACGTATTGACTACTATGATTTGATATTAGTGATCCACTCACCTCGAGTGTTAACCCTAAGGTGAGCCTATTGCAAGCAACCAATTAAAAGAGAGGCCACTCAACTAGTAGTCCAATTTGGATAGTCATTTTCAAATTGAAATGATTTTCTTGATAACCCAATTGACCCATGTGGCCAAAGTGCGAGAATGCAATAATTTTACCCTTGGTGTGGGCCATTAGGTCACTGTCTTCATGTTTGTCAAAACCAGATTGGTTGGTTGTCTGTGTTTTGTTAAGTGCACTCGTATTCCATCAATTGTCTAGTAGCTCAATCAGTATCTCGTCCCAATAAAAATGCCATCCTAAAAATAAAAATGAACTTTAGGGTGGAGATATGAACTCAAGGGCATAAAGTGTAAATTTTTAATAAATAAAATATATTTTTATATCTAACATATAGAATTGTGTGTTTAATTATATATTTATAGCTTACTCTTACGAGTGGGGGCCATTGCCTTAAAAGTCTCAAGTTGTCTAGTGCGAATGCAAACGTACGAGTATTGAAAGCAGCCACTTCTTGCAAACAAGTATTGATGGTTAGGACCACATCCAATTCACCGCTCCCAAGACCCTACTTTCAAAGGACCAGCACTAAGTAATGGCCTAATCCTACTCTTACTAATACTAGTTGTTTTTCTCCTCCTCCTTTCTTATTGTTTCTCTCTCTTCTTTTCTTTCTTTTTTTCTTACTGCCATATTTTCATTATTTTGTTTCTATATTTAAAACAAAATAGTTATGTTTTCTAACATGTCCACTACCCATGTCCACAACGTGTGTGTGCTGCATGTCAACCACGCGTATAAAGTCAAAAATTCTGTATCCAACACCAACATAAGTCATACAGCTCATCTTCTCAAGTGTCTCTAAGACTCAGACAACGACCACTTGCATACAATAATCTAAGCATAAAAATGGTAAAACCAACTTAGATTTCACTAGTATCCACTCAGAATAAATATCATACAGGTGGGGTATTAAAATTTACAGTGACCATTGACTATTGAAGGGACTCAACCAAAGGGGTCAATCAACCATCAATGGGATCTACATGAATGCAAGCATTAATGTGACATATTAATAGAAATGCTTACAGTTTAATAATATGACAAGTCGACCCATTATTGTAAGAACAGTCGCATTTGATAAGCGGGTTGTAGTTTGTGTCATCGAAGCTGATTGAGTCGATGGCGGTTCCACTGCACGGTTCTCCGCTTATATTCCATCCCTGATCTGATGCAGAAACACTCCATTGTTGGAAGATAGAATTCAAAATTGCCACTGCATCAAATATTTACCATAAGACAAAGTGTTAAAAGAAATAAATAGCACAAGGGCTAGCCGTCATCTTCCAGGTGACATTGTGTACTATGAAATAGATGTATGTTAACACGTAAAATCTAAAAATTGAATCAAACGAGGATGTGGCTTCTTTATAAGCGGAAACCTATGCTGTTGCTACATTCAGCAGTTCAAAGAATGATGGCTAAAAGTAAAATTATCCATGACTTTGGTCATTGATTCCATTCCGTTTGAAAACAGAAGCAGAAGAGAAGCAGAAGTCAGTTGCGTTTGGATACTGTATTTTAAACTGCTTTTGGCACTAGAAGTGCTTTTACAGCCTGTTTGGATATTATATGAAGAAGTTGCTTTTAATTATGAATTGACACAATTACCCTTAGCAATAAGGATAAATAAGGATAAATAATATGAATAATATTATTTAATAAATAATATGAATGATATAAATAATAAATAATTTAAATAATTCTATTTATAATTATAATTTGAGGTTCAAATTAGCGGTCCACTCCTCAATAGGGTCGATGGGATATGTATTTTGAAAAATCGACCGTTGGATTAGATGCTCGTATTATGTTTGTCATGCCTGCAAAAAATCACAGTGATCCAACGGTTGGTTTATGAGAAAACTAACGGATAGGTTAGGTTATTATGTGGGGATATGAAGGGAAAGAAGCTTGTTTTAATTATTTTTGTAAGGGCAATATTGGTATTATGAAATTTTTGATATCAAAAGCAGAATCACGGAAAGGAAAATCACCCAACTGGTGATTCTCACAGAAGCAAAAGCAGCTTTTTTGGCATTTGGGGTGATTTTATAAGCTGCTGTTTTTTTTTTTTTTTTTTGCAAAACGGGTGCACAAGCAACTTTTGATAAGGAGAAGCAGCTTCTTTGGCTTTTGCTTATCGATCCAAACGGGCACAAAATCATTTTCAGGAAAATGTTCCTGCGTCGAATAATTCCCAATCCCAAATTTGACACTGTGTTTCGAACCACTGAATGCACAATGGAGGAGCCAATGGACTTTGATCAAATACACTTCCGTGTGCACTCTGAAAACCCATTTTAACTTCGATACAGCATGGAGGATGGACTATACAGTGACCCACTTACCCAGAATTACTTAAACGAGAGAGAGAGAGAGAGAGAAGTACCTTCAGAAGGATCTGTAGTAGCTTGCGCTTGAGCACTGTCATAAAAGCTAAGAATGCAAACAGAGTAAAAAGCAGAGACAAACACTAGAAATGATCCCCACATGTATTTAAGCAGTCCTGATGAAATGAAAAACGAAGAGAGACGGAGACAGAGATTTGCAGAGGAGGGAGGAGAGAGACAAAGGGAGAGCTGAATTTAAAAATCCAAATAATTCGACTAAAGATTATACAAATCCCTCATCAGGCTATTTGCATTCTAGAGTTGTACAACCTTGACTATCTTTCCAACCGACTTAAACCGTCTGGGTTGATGATGATGTGGCAAGAGGTGTCAAGTCAAAACTTTTTTCCTTCTCCGAGAAAAGGTTTTTGACTTTTAATGAAAAATTAAATGTTGTCACAGTAATTGCAATAATTACAAATTGACTCTTATTTAATTAGAAATCCTAAATAAGGTTTATTCTCTTATATCCTAATATTTATCCATTGTTTTTAAAGCAACTCCTATGAATGCATTTTGAATTGCGATTATCAAGATTTAGTATTGGCTCCCCAATAATTTGTTTAAATGAGATGTCATTTGGAATGTCAAATTTTAGTAATGGTAGATGTTACTGTCAAATTTGATATATCAAATTGCTCATTTGTACCATATCATATTTTCTCTTAAAAAATGTGAAAAAATGGCAAAATATAGTATTAATGTATTGGAACATATAGGTGCCAAAATTTAGTTTTGATGTTATATGGTGTCATTTGGAGTGCTAAATTTTGACTTTGACATATCAAATGGCATGAATGCATTGGATATGCTCTTATAATAAATAGGTTTCCGTGGAAAAATCTTTTTTTTTTTTTTTTGAAAGAGTGGAAAAGTCTATATAACCCAAACCAAGTTTTCCAACTAATTGGCAACTGTCAGTTTTTGTTATCAATTAGTTTTTACTTTTTAGAATAAAGAAGTCCCCACCAAAAAGTCTATAACAAGGATGGTCCCTAAATAAGGATTTTCAACTAATTGTGAAGAATTAAGTTTTCAATCAAAAAGGCTAATCTATTATATGGAGATATTGCATCCGCTTTATAAGCCCAAGGCTAGTCCATTAGGAATTGGGTCTACTCTAATACCATTTGTCATAGGTTGAGTTTTTAACTCAAGACTACTCCATTAGGTAGAGGTAGCACACCCACTTCATAGATGTGAGCCTTAGCTACTGTGGACTACTCGTACAAAACTATATATTGTTTTGCATGTAGCAAACAGAACATGAGGAATATATATAATTGTATGTTGTATTTCATTAATACCTATCACGACATTGTGCATATGCATACGAGATATGAGATATGGCTCATTGATATTTGTCGACTACTATTTTATCATGATAATACATATTAATTATTTGGAGCTGAATCGTATATATTTATTTCTAATCTATATCTATAAGGTGATTCTATTGCCACCGCATAAATTGCTCTACAGCCTCTATCTCCATCTTCTAGTCTTTTGTTTCCTTAGTCCCTTTGTCTCTAGATACTAGAGATTTCTCGGAGTCTCGTCCGTTTGTTGGAGCTACTGTCTTCCTCTTCCTTCCTCACCAACCAATTAATAAATTTTCTTATTACTATTGTACCCATCTCTAAAATTAATATTAAGGGCAACATTAGATAAATAAACAAAATAATAAAAAAATCAAATTACTTCCTACAACCCTACTTTCACAAACCCTTATACTCTCATAATCACTTCTTGAAAACTCTAACCAAATAAGGTATTTGTTAATCAATGGACAATAAATTAGTCATGTGGAAGGATTTTAATAATGAAAATGTGCATTTTTCAAGTATGATGTGCATTTTTTAAGTACTCCCTCCATCCCAATTTAATTGCATACTTTGAAAAAACACAAAATTTAAGAAAGTGTAATGATTACACTTTCCATATCATCCTTAAATTCTTATCAATAAAATACCTTATTTGTAAATAAAACAAGAGGTTTCAAAAACATTGTAATTTGTAAATATATATAAGGGTAATATTGAAAATTTTATACTATCCATGCCTTGGTTTTCAAAATGCTCGATTATTTTGGGACAGACAAAAAGGAAAGATGTGCAATTAAAATTGGACGGAGGGAGTATTTTTTTTTTTTTTTTTTTATCTTTAGTCCGTTCTTTGTTCAGACCAGGACTATCAAACATTAGTCGATATTCATATAGGACTATATGAATATCTCACCATGTTTAGTCCTCCTAACTGAAAATCTAGACATGTTCAACAAGCATTATCGAACATTGCAGAATGTTCATTAGATATTGGTAGAATATTATCATATATTCCACAGGAGTCGGTCGAACATATTACAATAGTCAGCACATAGAAACGACATGAGAAACGGGAAACAGAATAGCTATTTTTTGCTTTTTGTGAATTTGTGGAGTGAAGAAAAAGTATATTTTTTGGGTTTTTTGGTATATGTATCAGTAAAAAGTAACAAATGTTTTAAGGATTAAATGAGTTGATTGAGATTGTTTTGGGTATTAGAGCATTTCTAATGCAGAAATGTCATTTTAGGTGCCAAAGCCAAATTTTGGCAACCCAAATGGCACCAAATAGTGCTAATGCCAAATTATAGCACCAAAATGCATGCCAAAATTTGGCACTTTCCATCTATTTGATATTTTTACCCTCATGCTCTAACTAACTTTCAACTACTTCTCAATTTTTTTTACAAGAACATATAAAATATATTTATTCCTCGTAATGTAAAAAATTAATATTTTATCCTAATTTAATTTTTGAATTTTTTTATTTTCGCATAAAATTAACTAAAATACTTATATTCTAATCATTAGGTGCCCACTTGTAGAGCCACTTGCAGAGAAAGTTTAGAAAGCTGACTGTTGGAATAGATACCTTTATTATGTATGTCATGCCTGGCAAAAATCACAATGATCCAACGGTTGGTTTTTGAAAAAACTAACTGTGAAAAAATCACAATTATCCAATGGTTGGTTTTTGAAAAGTTTTGGAAAATTGACTAGACTCCGCGTCGAAGGCACCTTGATTTGAAGTATTTGTGGTTCGAGAGTTAGTTTGAAGTTGTTTTTTGAGGAAAGTAGTAGTTTTGTTCCAAAGGCTCGAGGGTAATTTGAGCCATAACTCTATGTGGTGGTAAGTAACTAATAAAGTTCGTTTTATTTTTCTTTCCATCTCCACTATCTCCTCCTTCTCTATTTTATTCTATTTTTATGCTTGGAGATTGCTTATTATTGTTAGGATTAATTCGTTTGGCCTGTCTCCTTAAAAAGTCCTCTTAATTGAGGCAATTCGAACCCCATCATTTTGATTCGATTTGAACCCCAACATCGAGTTCGAACCCAATCGATTCGATTCGACTTGATTTTCCTAAAAGCGAAAAAAGTGATCAACATTTTGGCATACCCGGTGGGATAAGCCAAGTGTAATGGCTCCTAACACTAGAAGCAAGTAAGTCGAATCTTCACAAACCAACAACGAAATAGTTATGGAGGCTGATCTCGAGTTTAGTGACTCTAAAACAAACCGCCCTGTTACAGATAGAAATTTTCTGAAGAGAATAGAAGCTTTAGCCCATAAAACAAATGCGTTGTTACAAGCTACTACCCAGCAAACAAACGCCTTGTTACAATAATAAATAGAAGAGTCAAGACAAAATAGAGGGTCACCAGAAACTATTAGGACCTTATTGGAAATTTTGCCAATAATTTGGCAAGTCGAAAAAGGATCAATATAGAAAGGATTATCGAAAGACATACAGCTATGATTCTAGATAGATTACCCTTGAGGGGTATTGGAACTTCTAGAGGATCATCAAAATCCACTAGGCCATTGCTAGAAAATATTTCTAGCAATACAGAAAGCCGAATAAGGATATCAAATGATGGTTTTCAAAGGGAAAGCCACATTAAGGAGACACTCGGGGGTACCATAAAAAAGAAATATTTATGAGGCCCGCTGAAAAACAAACAGAAGTGCCTAAGTCAAACTCGAGGGGTACTATAGAGGTTCGAAGTGAATGTAGTGTTGTTCGAATTGAACAAATTGATGGCTATAACAATATACATGGTTGTCATAACCAAACTATGAACCAGCGACCTAAGGGGGTTTTAGGAGGCCGTTCACTTTTGAATCATTGTGGATTGTGGATGATCTTTATCCATCTCGATTTATCATTCTCTATTATCCACATTTATCCTTCTCTATTATCCACTCAAGATTGAGTTTTTGAAAAAGGATAAAAGTTTGAGAAAAGCTTGGAGTCGCCACCTTATTTTTAAGGAATAAGGAAACCATAAAAAGAGTTTTATTTTCAATAAAATAATGACTCCATATTTTGGAAAAGCATGATCTTCGAATCAAAGTTGGATTCAGGGGCTAGGTTATGAAGTGGGAAGGTTCAAGGAACTCCTTGTAGGCACCCACCTCACCCTAATTAAAGGTCTCCTAATTAAGTTTGGGCTTTATCAAAATCTTATCACAACAATGCTATTTATCTAATCAACCACAAAATATGAATAATAATATATAATAATAATAATAGATAATAAAAAAGTAAACAAAACCTAAAGACCTTAGGAGACACGCGATCAACCTAAGATTGGACTTGCGCCCTATTGACTGCCTACGTACCTTACCAATTTCTTGATAAGAATCAAAGTCTATGTAGTTCGATTACATAGGACTCTCCTATTGTAATGAACCACATAGTCGAAAAGACTCTATCTTATCTAGGACTCTAGCTTCGAGAGTTTGAATTCGATTAAAACACATTTTCATAAGAGATGGAATTTGATTCCATTTTGAATACTTTCAAAATCACTTTTTAGAATCCTTCTCGAAGTAAATTTCTAAATAAAATAGAACTCTATTCATATTGTAATTCTTACAACAAAGAAGAGTCCTAAGTGGGGTCAAGTAACCCCCTTAATCCTAGAGTCTCTAGCTAGTCCTAGGTTAGCCTAAATACCTAAAATACTACAATTATGCATGCTGGAATTTCTGGAAAATACATAAAAAATGCAAACAAAGAATTTAAACTATGCATGAAAAATGTCCTAAATGTAAACTGAGTTAGCTATGTGAACCTAGGCATGTTTCTAAGTTAGTTTGGATCCTAAAAATGGTTTTTAATCCACTTTAAGGTCACTTTTAAACCTTGGACAGATTTAAATGCATCTTTAAAATGGGATTAAAACTCATGAAAATAAAGAAGAAAAGCGTTGAAAATGACCTAATATGAAACCTATTATGATACCAAAATCATTATGCATTATGCTTAAAAACACAAATTTTAACAAAAGGGAAGGGACTTACCTTAGCTCGCTCCCTCGACCACATTTCATATGATATTTCAAGCATTAAACATGAAAATGAATGATATAAACAAACCTAAACATGTTCCTATTAACCTATACTATTTTAGCATACTCAAAACAAACAAACTAGACTAGATTTTATTTATATAAAACTCATAAATGCAGAAAATTTATATGCTAACCTTTACTCCTAACCTTTGAATACCCAACTTAGGTATCCATCCCTAACATGGTATGGACATAGAAGAAGAGTGAAGAAGAAGAAGAAGAAGAAGAAGAAGAAGAAATATGCAAACTTATTAAAACAAACCCAATATTTAATTAAACTAACCTTTTTTGCTTCCTTCCCCCTTGCTCCTACCTTCTTCTCTAACCTTCAATGACTTCAAAAATATAGTTGAGGATGCTAAAGGACTAAATATAGTACCTTAAGCTTCTACTCTTCAAGTTTGGCTCTCTAAATGCCTTAATGTGTGTTTTAAAACTGATTTCAGAGCTATCTATTTATAGGGAAGCTTGAAATTGATCAATGGCTGAGTTTAAATCTCTTAGGAATGATCCAAGGGCCCTAATCCAGCCTTTCAAGGTCTTCAAATTCATCCCAAAGTTCCCAAGGCCGAGCTAGACACTTGGTAAGCACTTCGAAGAGTCCTAGGGGGAAAAAAACTTTGATTTTTGCAATTTCTGGTAATTGGCTTGGGTGACCATCCACTAGGGGACGGTTGGCCGTCCCTAGGTGCACGTTCATCAAGCTTTTGGCCTACTTTTCCCCTATGTGGGCCTATCTCAGCGCATTTCGATCCGGTTTCGGCTTTTTTCGGCTTTTCGGGCCCGTTTTAAGTCCAAATTCGACAATTCAGGCGCCGAAACGATCATGATTCGATTCTTCATGTTTTGAGAAGTGTTTGAAGTGAAAATGCATTGATCGAAGTCAAAGTTTTGGGAAAAATTCAACTGATTAGCTGTTTAGGGCCTGCTGGGCCCAAATTAGGGTTTTGAAATCTGCTAACCAATCGCTCTTGAAATCGTTTATACTTCTTGAAACAAGTTTTAAAACATTTTAAGAAAGTGTTTTGAAGCCTTTGAAGGCTTTGTTTTGATAAAAAGATCGAATCCCGGTCATTCCCGATTGAAACCCTAATCTGAGCTTGAAAGGGCCTTTTGAGCCTCAAGAGCCAAACAGGAGCCAGAAGGCTCAACAGACCTTGCCACTTATCAACTTAGCTACTAAACACACCTTAAATATCCATGCCAAAGCCTCGAGACCATTCGAGACAAGATCGATAGTCATTCAGAGCTTTTGTGATTCAAAGGACAGTACTGCCATTTAAGTCATAAAGGGTCTTATTTTCTATCAAGCCTTGCTCAAAATGCCATGAAATTTTACAGGGATGTTCCTAGAATCTCTAAAAACTAAATGCAAGAAGAACCGACTCAATCTGACCTAAAAACCTACATGCGATAATGACCTCTAACTAACTACTCACAAAGGTTAAAACAAGCAACTTAGGGGTTTGACACCCTATTTCACCTCAAATCACAGGCAACCATTAATGACCATACTCATGGTCAAAAATGAATGTCTACACAAACTAATAGTTATGATGATCAAAATAGTAAAAAACAGATGGTCAAGATTTATTTGTTGATGCAATATATGTTGATCAAGAAAGTTGCCAAAATCATAGAATTGATGGCCAAAAGTTGGTGGTT
>JAESVK010069391.1:0-12271 GCA_017140935.1 Hamamelis virginiana
ACAGTCTGTATTTTGAAAACCGATCATTGGATTACTGTGATTTTTGGCAAACATGATAACATTAGAAGATTATCTAATCCAACAGTCGATTTTTCAAAATACCAATCCCAGTGAAAAGTGGACCTTAAATTAAGCTCAAGGTCTGGACCTTAATGGATCATCAATATACACACTAATGTATATTTGTAATGCTATTATGTCGCCTCTATATGACTAGTTTTACATTACAGTTCGTAAAACTGACCATTGGATTAGATGTCATTCTTCTATATATGAGCTTGAAAAAATCACAGTAATTCGATGGTTGGCTTTTGAAAAATATCATTGTAAAAATATGAAACTTATTTGTTCTTCAAAATATCACCAATTTTTTAAGAAAAATGCTTTATATCCCAAAAAAATTGTCTCAAAAGTGTCTCCCAAATGATGTGGCATATGATTTAACCCTTCTCTTTTTTTAGTGAATTCTCTTTCCATAATAAATGAAATGTTATAATTCATTTGAAATATCTTTTTGGAATAATTTTTTATGATATATAGCATTACTGTTTTTTTAACGTCAGTTTTTTAAAAACCAAACGTCAGTTCACTGTAATTTTTTGCAGGCATGATATACAAAAAAAGGAGAATCTAATCCAACGGTTAGTTTTACAAACTGTCATCTAAAACTAGCCATATAGAGGCGACCTGAAGCAACTTTATGTCAGGCCAGTCTGATAATAGTATTACTGTATATATATTGTACCAAGTTTTTTTTTCTTTGTATGATATTAAAGACTAAGGAGGCATTATTGTATTATTGCACGACTATATATCTTCTCTTCATGGGCGGAGCTAGGTGTATCACAAGGGGTGCCATGGCACCCCTTGACTTGTAAAAAACTATTAGATTAGCTATATATTATACGTATTATATGATAAATTAAGTATATTATTTACAATATGGCACCCCAACACTCCAAAATTAATGGAGTTGAGATGGAGAGAGAGAGGAAAAAAGAAGGAGATGAAGGAAATTTGAAAATTTTATGTATGAATTGCTTATACTAAATTAACTCTTTATTTTTCTTTTTTGAAAATTTTTTATCACAAGAAGCTTGAAGATATTTGTGGTAAATTTTAGTGAATTAATCCTTTATAAAATACAAAAATTCTCTCCATTGAGATTTGGCATGCTTAGACTTTAAAATTTTAGAATTTTTAAACTTTTGGCACCCTCGACAAAAAGTTCTGGCTCCGCCCCTGCTTCTATTTTTATTTGATTTGTATATAAATTAAGAGCATTGCAATTGATTCCATGCATCATTCTCGTATTTCATTACCGTTTGACATCAACAACATGAGAAAATGACCGGACTACCCCCAGCACAGTGAAAACTCAACTCAATGAAAATAGTCCCCACAATCCAACATAGTGAAAATACACCTCACAATCCAACACAGTAAAAATAGCTCTGTTTTCAACTTAGTGAAAATACTCCAAACTCAGTGAAAATACTCCCCATAATCCAACACAGTGAAAATACTCCCCATAATCCAACACAGTAAAAATAGATCTGTTTTCAACTCAGTGAAATTACCTCAACTCAATGAAAATACTCCCCACATTCTTTTTTTTTTTTTTTTTTCTTTTGGATAAGACTCCCCACATTCCAACACAGTGAAAATAGCTCAATAGTCCAACACAGTGAAAATACTCCAACTGTCCAACACAGTGAAAATAGCCCAATAGTCTAACACAGTAAAAATACCCCAACAGTCCTACACAGTGAAAATAGCCCAACAGTAAAAACACCCTAAAAAAAGACAGTGAATACACTCAAAAATCTCAAAAATGCTTTGAAAACTAAGAAAAATAAAATAAAACAACAACAGTGGAAACACTAAAAAAGACAGTGAAAACACTCAAAATGCTTTGTTTTCACTGTTTTTTCTTTTTTTATTAGTACATCACAGTAAAACTCAAAAAAAAAAAAAAAAAAACAAAAAAAAAAACCATAGTACTTTTTTTTTTCACTGCCTTTTAAAAAAAAAATATATATATATATATATTAGCATAGTAAGCAGTAAAGAAGAAGAAGAAAAGAGAGAGAGAGCTCAGAACTAACAGAGGCGATCCAACAGCAGTGGTCGCCATGGAGAAATTTTTTTTCTTTTTCCTCCCTCTCCATTTTGCTTCTTGCAGGTTTGCAGATCTGTGCAATTCGCTTGTAGCTCGCCGATTGTGGAGCTCGATGGTTTCATTTTTTAAATCAGCAGTTGAAGATCGGAGCTTCATGTTTGATGAGCTTCTTTCTTCTTCTCCTCTTTCTAGCTTATCTTGTTTTCTCTCTCTCTCTCTCACATCAATTTTTCTTGCTCAGTAGTCTCCTTTCTTTCTGCTGCCTTACTCGCCTTTTATTTTTGCTCCAATTATGTGTAAAAAGCAGATTTTTCTTTGTCTTCTTCACTGAGCCGAGATTTCTAATGTTTTCAGTTTGAAAAACCTCGATGAGTTGACAACCTCACTACTACAAAAAACATTTTTAAGGACGGTTTTAAACCGTCCTCTTTGATTTAAGAGGACGGTTTTAAATGTGTCCTCAAGCTCGATGTCTTTATAAATCAATGATTTAAGAGGACGGTTTTACAAGTGTCCTTAAAAATATGATTTAAGAGGACAGTTTTACGAGTGTCCTTAAAAATATGATTTAAGGACAGTTTTAAACCGTCCTCTTAAATCATATTTTTTAAGGACACTTGTAAAACTGTCCTCTTAAATCATTAATTTATAAAGACATCGAGCTTGAGGACACATTTAAAACCGTCCTCTTAAATCAAAGAGGACGTTTTAAAACCGTCCTCTTAAATCTGTGATTTATAAGGACAGTTTTGTAAACTGTCTTCTTTTGACGAAATTTTAGCAGCATTTCTGCTGTTTTTTGGCAATATACCTGCTGTTTTTTGGCCTGTTATTTGTAATAGGTACCTGTTTACTATTACAAAAGCAACAATGACATCCTTTCAGTACATAAATGACAAATTGCCTGTTTAATATAGGCAGAGCTAGGATATATATAAAACCAACATTGTTTAAAACATAAATGTATAGCTAGGTACAATTATGTGAAGCAAAACTATGCATGTGCAACACAAATCATATAAATTTACATCTTCAATGATTCTGTGAATATTTCAACAACTTTTAGAGAAACAAAAAAAGTCTTCTTATAAACCCCCACACTTCATAAATCGATAATGTAGCTTGCACGTCCCCAAAATCCGCCAAAATTCGTGTCCAAAGCACGCAAACTGCATAAATAAAGAAACACGGCTCCAAAATCCAACAAAATCCGTGTCCAAAGCACGCAGCGCTTGAAGCCTACATAAAAATATAGAGTAAATAAACAAAACCAAGAATTTGTATATTCCTAAGAAAACCAAACACACATTCGTACAAATGCATTGCAATGGATAATATCAATCTACTTACAAGATATATATGCGAACACAATCCAATTTTATCATTAAGGAACACAAACAATATCACCAGTCTTTCAACAAGTTTGATCGACACAACTGTCTTGTACAATTATATGAAGCATTTGTAACATAACTTCTATATATCCATATCCTCCCTGAAAATCGTGTGCAAACTAAGGATGACTAAATCCAAGCTAGCTACACCCATAATGTTTTCAATATATTTTGGAAATTCGTTGGAAGGCAAGGTATGAGACTAACCTTAAAATTTTAAAAACAACAATACAAAACAAGATACAAGTAGTACTTATATGGTGCATCCCAAAACCCAAAAGCATAACTCTTTAAATGTTTCTCTAGCAATTTCATAAGTAAATTCGTATAGAAAATGCATCCCACTGTCTTGTACAATTATATGAAGCATTTGTAACATAACTTCTATATATCACCGAAGCTTTTGTTGGGTCTTGACATTAACTCCATTAAAAATTCCTAGTTGTGATTTTGCAATGAAGAATAATATTAACAACCCCTCATTTCAAAAAATTCACATCATGAAACCAAGGACTGCATATATAATATTACTAACCCCATATGCAATAAAACTCAAGTTTGTACTATGCATAAAATACTGCAACAAATACAAACAAACCCAAATGGGTCTCCGTCCAACCTCCTCCCCCGATACTACAATATTTCCAACGATCCCACAATAGAATCCAGTAATAACACTTCAAAGTACATATTTCTACTAGATTATCAAGCCATTGCTTTATTTAAAGAGAGAGAACTGTAATACCTAGGGGTCAACGACTTGATACAACTAATGCCGCACCTTATCGAATCCATCTTCATTGGCAAAGCTAGTCCAATCTTATACATGCATTGTTAAAAAAAAAGGAAAAAAATATATATTATATCAATCTTAGGAGTATGTATTTTACCAAACGGAAAGATAAGAGTAGAATTATTTACAACCCTTTGACCATACCTTCACATGCGGTCACGTATGTAGTTCATCAGTTCTACTCTCACCTCATCTATCAAAATACTCTCATAGGTTTCATCAATTCGAAACTGCAATTAGTTGTGAAGGTACATACCATGACTTAGTAATGCATACACAATTTAAAGCTCGTTAAATCGTAATCTAAAAGATTTGGATAACTCACCAACTGACTGGGATGGGTCTCATGTGCATTTATGATATCCTTCATGTATCTCAATACATAATAGCCACATTCAACATTTCCTTTTTGTGTAGGACACTAAATAAAATTATAAAGTCAAGATGTTATAAAGGTAGTTTATGTAAAAAATACATATTTGCTTCAAACTTTTACGTACCACAATGTTATCAATCTCTAAGTTCCTTGTACTAGATCCAAATTTGAAGCTATACTTTAACGATTTACAGACACTGCATAAATTGTGCATTAATTATCAACCAAATACGATGGAAAGGTAAACATAAATAGTTTATCATAGCGATGTAAGATAGAATATCAACTCACTAAGCCAGAAAGTCCAGTATTACAGGATGCACATCGTTGCCCAATGGATCGAAATACATTACATGCCGTTGTAAAGGGTCAATCATACATAACACCCAATGATATCTGAAACAAACTCAAGAACATTAATCTATTTCAAATAATCTGAACATGCCTACTATAGTTGTAAGGGGTTAACTCATTTGAAAAAAACTAATCAACCTACCCAGTATTAAAAGGATAAAAAAATATATGTCCTGGGGCTCCAGTATCCAGATTATCAAATAACATATCACCATTAACATTGACTTCGTGACCCTCTCTTCCAGCTGGATAAGCAAATCTGAACTTATCATCCAACCCTCTAGCTTTCACTTTCTCATACAACGCGCTACAACACAATACAACATAAATATGATGTTACATTCCAAGTAAATCATGCTACAACGCATATAATAATAAAAAATGCCTTGAGTTTTAAGTTTACTAACCACATGTACAACTTCATGTGGGAGATTCCTATTTCCTTGAAGTTCACTAAATGCAATAACTCATCTCTGCAAATAGGAATCTCCTTAATCTTCTCAAAGTATGCATCCTCAGATCGAAATACTTCTGGATCGACTGCAAGATATATCACTACATTCGGGTTATGTCTTGTAGCTAGATCAATCAGCTTTGCAAACGATTTGATCACAATGTCTAACCCCTCTAACCTAATGGGCGCCTTCTTTTGTCCCTACAATCAAAAGATAAATTACAATTCATAGAAATTGCAAAAACATTAAATGAGTTACATAACATATTTAGTCAACGTAGAGGATTGTACCACAGTGCTCTCCAAAACAACAAGCCGCCTTGGCCATGCAACAAACCCCCCAATTGCTTCTAAGAGATTCTCTGCACCTGGTGAAGGTATTGGTAGGCGTTCGATCCCATACTCAGATTTCTCTAGAGAAATGACCTCCACACGGGCATTTCCATCACCTAATCTCGATCCGTGCAGCAAGCTGGATGCATCCCCATCATGCAAATAGGCCTTGGCAACTATACGGTCTATAGATCCTAAGGCCAACCTACATGGGCAAGATTTCACCTGCATTTAAATCATTGAATAAAGTTATAGTTGATGATGTTGACAATCCTAATACAATTAAGGAATATCAGTAGCCACCGAGTATTACCTTAGTATTTGAAGGCATAGGCTGCGGCGGATCAATTTGGACATCATGTTGATTGCCTGTTTCATTCTCTGATTGTGCCTACAAGTAAATATGAAATAAAAACAGTTTTGTTACAAAGCTTGGAATAGTAAAAGACATATGATAGTGGGTAGGCTTAATTATGTAATACCTTATCCATTGGCGGAGTAGCAGGTGAATGATGCGTGTCAAGATCTAATTGCCTCCCCTAAACCAATCGTGTAGTGGTATTGCAACAAACAAATATAAGATTGCAGAGAATAATAACACTATAATTATCAATCCAATTATAACTATGATAAAATTTGTATTTAGACTAAAAGAATGAAAAAGATACTCGAAGTCTACCATGGCTGATGGGGGCCTTCGAGGGGAATGGGAAAGGTTTGGTGATCCTAGCCCCGCCGCACTAAATTTGGCACTATTTGATCCCACCCTTGAAGCACCAGGCGAGAGATTGGTGCAAAACTCTGGCATCTCAAATCCTCGTTTTTGCATTTCCGATGCCATAGCTTCCATATACTTCTTCATTGCACTTATCTCTTTCATGGCAACAAGAAGAGCTCCATTAGTAGGCTGTGGGGTATAGAAAAACGATCTTGGAGTAACCAAACCACCAACACCCCGAACCCTCCCACTATGTTCCTCGGTTCCAAGAGCATGAGTCAAAACATCATTACTCCCTTCTATGGTCAAAGTTCCTTCATCAGCTTGCTGCGATAATTCATCCTACAACATAAATTTCAAAAAATTGTCATATAAGCATTAAAAAACTACCAACTAGTCATGTACGCCTGGTTTCTAAACAAATAAAACTCACAATCTGTTCCGCCTTTCTTCTCACAAGATCATTAATATATACACCATCTTTCTCTCTTACTTTCTTCCACATAACATGTCTTGGAATGGACTCTGTTGTATTTCTCTCTTTTTGCTGTGACATACACATATTATTGTAATTGAATAACAAACCCAAACTTGTATTACATATGACAAACTCAAACATATACTAAATTTATTTACCAGTTCCTCTTCCAAACCAGCATAGCCCTTTCTAGCCAATCTATGGGGGTACAAATTTTTCTTCCTGGTCTATTGGCCCTTTTTTCTTATTTCCTACAAATAAAATGCATGTCAACATTTGTACCCAATATATGTTAAACTAATTGATTTTATTAAACAAAAAAATAATAACTTAACATTAACACTTACATTCCAACTCTCACTCGTGCGTTGCTGAACAAAGTCTCTCCATTGCTCTGTAGTAATTGTTGTATACGCAGGGGGTGGGTATCGTAACTTTTGAGGATTTCCAAGGTTTGGCAATATGAATTTGCTATACATGAAGTTCTTGAAATGACGAAATCGATTGGAAACCTTGGCCATGACTTTGGCCTTCCAATTCGTTTTCTTCTCACACTCGAAGTTCGACTACAAATTAAAGAAGTAAATACTATATCATTTGGAACAGTGTACAAGAAATATATAGTTTTGAACAATATGTTTTTGAATAAATTACCTCTATAATTTCGAGTATCTTCGCCTTCACACTTTTGGGTACCTTTTTCCATGTGTGGCAATTAATCGGGGCATATGATCGACACAACTGTCCAGCAGCAGTTGTTGTTAATCTTCTAGATTCCCCTATAGGCTGTCCTTTCTCATTCAACTCAATATCCTCTTTTTTTTTCTTGTCTTTCCTTTTTTCCCCCCAATTGTGAGACTAGTTGGGCCCCTCTGACCCTTTTTTTTAGCTGCAGTGACAGGAGGGTTGGCCTCTCTCACGTCGGTGGATGTATCGACGGGTAAAGTGGTACCTGTAAGAGAAAATATGGTTATAAATATAACTCATTATGTTTTAATATATACTTTCCAATTCTATGAAATTGGCAATACCATAGAAACGTTAACAATATAAGTTGGAAATAACAACCCAAAATAAATCATGCTCATTTAAATATATGGATTTAGCTACATGTTCATATGACTTATACCCCGTTCTACATAAAAGTTATAAATATATATAATTCATTTTAATAATCCTCACCTACATTGACAGATTCTCCAGTGGTGCCTTTCTTTCTAAATCTCATTTTTTTTGTTAGGTTGGTGCCTTGTTGCGGCATATCTTCATCGCCTGAAGATGTATTTGCAGGATCCATGATGCCTATTTAGAGAAAAAACAAACATACACGAGAGAATAAATCATAAATGCCATGACAAAATATACTTGTGCGAGTGTTTCTATAGATATCATAAATATATTCTTGCATTAGTAAACATTTAACTGATGTAATATAGAATATGATTCCAACACAGTACCACAATTAATGCACTCATGTGACTCTACTAATAAAACTAGAAATATATTAAAAGATACGTGATGTAGCTACAAAAGACATATCATTCTTCCACCCATATTCCATCCACTCCGTCTCGCAGTAATGATGGTCCAGCTGGATCAATTATATTCAAAAGCTCTTCCTCTGGAAAATCTTGTCTAACATCAATGTGTTCCACACAACCATCAATACAAACATCATCATCCTTATCTTCGTGCAAATAGTCTCTCTGTGGTGCGGATAGAACAATTGACCATTTAGAATTCATTTGGTCTTCAATGTAAAATACTTGATTAGCTTGGGAAGCTAAAATGAAGGGATCGTTTCTATGACCAATCCTTCCAAGCTCAACCAAGGTAAAACCAAGCTCATCTACTTTAACACCCTGGTTAATGTCCACCCAATCGCACTTAAATATTGGCACTTCGAACATCTGATAATTTAGCACCCATATCTCGGTTATTACTCGGTAGTAGCATGTACAGTCCCACACTGGATTGTTATCCTTTGCACTAGCAATATGCATTGTGCGGGCAACTATGCTAACTCCACTGTTCTGATTGACGCGCAGTCTATCACGGTCCTGTGTGTGATAGCGACAACCTTTAATTATATACCCAGGA
The DNA here is from genome assembly GCA_017140935.1 of Hamamelis virginiana. Lineage (NCBI taxonomy): Eukaryota > Viridiplantae > Streptophyta > Magnoliopsida > Saxifragales > Hamamelidaceae > Hamamelis > Hamamelis virginiana. The sequence continues at coordinate 9,123 of JAESVK010069391.1, forward strand.
AGTTTTAGCACTTCATGGGATGGTCCATGTGCTATCCACTCCAACTCACGAGATATTTGATTGGATCCCCCTAATTTATCTTGAACCTGGATAACGTGTAATGGTTAATCACAAATAATAGAAATGGAAATTGTCATGGAGTGCAAAGTCTTAATGGTTTTATTACCGTATTACGTATCCATGGAATAAAGGTGCGCCTATGCTCATCCTGATGCCACTTTTGTTTTTTTGATTTTTGAGGATAAAGTATCCTCAAATACTCCATATGCTCCCTAGCAAGTGGAAGGGAAAGAAATGTGTAAAGGGAGTAAAAATGTGTTAAAACTAATACTACATGTAAAAATACTAAAATAAACAAAAGAGATAGCCTTACTCAATATAAGGTTGTACAACATTAGTGTTCTCTAAAACGTAAAGATGCGCCTGCTCCAAAACACTCGTTTCAACTCTAACAAGTTTACCACCAGGTAATGCTCTACCAGTTTCAAAATCACATGCCACTAAGTTTTTGTGTTGTGGAATACCAATTGCATCCACGTCTGACAAGTAGTCAGTGCAGAATTCAACAGCCTCTTCTGCAATATAACATTCAGCAATGCACCCCTCGGGTCGATAGCGATTCCGGACATACCTCTTTAAGACCTTCATGTACCTCTCAAATGGGTACATCCATCTAAAATGAACAGGACCACACAGTTGCACCTCTCTAACCAAATGTACAGTTAAGTGCACCATTATGTCGAAGAATGAAGGTGGAAAATGCTTCTCTAGGACACAGAGGGTGAGAACTACTTGTTCTTGAAGTGTATGTAGCAACGTCACATCCACTACTTTACTACACAAGTTCTTAAAGAAAAAACAAAGTCTCGTAATAGCCTTTCTCTCATGTTCTGGCAACACTGATCGAATTGCCACAGGTAGCAATTGTTGCATTAACATGTGACAGTCATGCGACTTTTAACCAACAAGTTTCAGCTCAGCCATGGAGACAAGATTTCTGAAGTTCGAACAGTATCCTTCTGGAACTTTAAGTTCGAACAATGTCTTGCAAAGCCGTCTTTTCTCCTCCCTAGTCAAAGTAAAGCAAGTGGGAGGAAGGTATATATGCTCACCCACTGTCATAGGAGCAAGTTCAGGCCATTTGACAAGATTCACCCAATCACGTCGAGCAGCGACCCCATCCTTAGTTTTGTTAGGAATGTTAAGCAATGTACCTACAATGCTATCACACACATTCTTCTCAATGTGCATAACATCCAAGTTGTGACGAACATGAAGTTTTTTCCAGTACTCTAGTTCGAAGAATATTGACTTCTTGTTCCATGCTCGGGGTTCAACAGGCTTACTTTTTTCTTTGCGCTTTCTTTTCTTCTTTATTGGAATTTGATTTTTTTTCTTCTTCCCTGAAACATGATTTATCCCTTCAACCTTACGCAAAACTTCCTCCCCACTTAACGGCATTGGTTTTGGCCTAAGCTCCGGCTCACCATTGAAGTCCTTTTTTTGATTTCGATATCGATGTCCCTCAGGTAAAAATCTTCTATGGCCAGTATATGAATTCTTCCTACCACAGGTCAACCTATCGGAGATTGTGTCTTCCCCACATATTGGACAAGCCTTGTATCCCTTTACAGTGCAACCACTCAAGTTTCCATATGCAGGAAAGTCATTGATTGTCCACAACAATACAGCCTTAAGATTAAATGTTTGTTTTCGGTACGCATCATAGACATCAACACCAACCTCCCACAATAGTTTCAAATCATCTATCAAAGGTGCTAGGTAAACATCAATATCAATTCCTGGCTGTTTTGGACCTAATATCAACAACGATAGCATCATAAATTTCCTTTTCATACATAACCAAGGTGGAAGGTTATATGTGACAAGTATAACAGGCCAACAGCTGTAAGGGGTGTTATATGAGTTATGTGGGTTAAAACCATCTACAGAAAGAGCCAATCGCAAATTTCTAGATTCTGCACCAAAGTCAAGCCATGTTTGGTCAACCAGCTTCCAGGACGTTGAGTCGGCTGGGTGACGTAACTGGTCATCCACTTTCCGTTCTTGGTCATGCCAGGTCAAGTCCTTGGCAATTTGTGCCGTCTGGAACATCCTTCTAAACCTCGGTATGGGAGGAAAATACCACAGCACTTTTGCAGGGACACCGTTACTTCCTTTAGTCGGAAGCATACCATCCTTCCATCGAGAGGTATGGCATTTGGGACATTTAGTTGCACTTGCATAATCATTCCGATATAGAACACAATTGTTGGGACATGCATGTATCTTCTTATAATCCAATCCCAAAGCTTTCAACGTCTTATTCGCATCATACATAGATAGCGGCAATTCATTGTCGGCAGGCAACATGTCGGCTACCAAGATAAGCAACTCGGTAAAACACTTATCAGAAAATCCATTACTAGTCTTAAGCCTGTAGAGCTTTGCCACTGCTGATAACTTTGTAAATTTGGTGCAACCAGGATATAGTGGTTTTTCAGCATCTTCCAACAACTTCCTAAACGTGTTAGGATCCTTTGTGCACTGCTCATGAGCTGCTCTAACCATTTCTACTGTGTCAGGTACATCGTCTGATGGACATGGTTCTAGTGGATGACAATCAAAATCGGTGCCATATCTACGGGATGAAGGAACACTAGGCAAATCCTCACCATGCCAAAACCACGTGACATATCTTTCATCAATTCCGTTTAGAAACAAATGGTCTTTCACCTCTTCTATACTTAAACACACACAATTAACACATCGTACACATGGACATCGCACGAAGTTAAGGCCATTCGCATTAAGTTTTGCAAAATGCAAGAACTGGTCAACCCCCTCTTCGTACTCACGTAACCTCCTATCCATGGACATCCAAGATTTATCTAACGGTTTATCCATCTACCCTGAATCGATGGCTCAAGCCCCTAAAAGATAAAGATTGTAAACAACATTAAATTTCGAGACTGTTGGAACATAACATTAGGATCGGGAATGATCTAAAATACACATGCATAAAACCTATAAATCACAACACATAAAACCTATAATTCATTTCTTAATAATGAAGACAATTATAACAAGTCCTAGCTGTATATTCACATTTCCAGTTTAGATATGAGAAAAGTGATTGCTATGAGTCA